>CALYLW010000359.1:466466-574937 GCA_944989445.1 Ampullaceana balthica
CATTATCCATCACCTGCTCTTTTTCAAAGCACTCTCTCTCTCTCTCTCTCTCTTTTGGACTCTCTCTCTTTCTGTCTGTGACTCTATATCTTATTCTCTACCTAACTCTGCCTATGGGTCATCATCTTCTGTTCATTCAGTGCTTCCATTCATTTCCATTGATAATCATTGATATCCACCCATTGGCCAGTCATGGATTCAACAGCTGACACTGGTTTTTCTTATACATTCTACTCTTTTCTCTCTCTCTCTCTCTCTCTCTCTCTCTCTCTCTCTCTCTCTCTCTCTCTCTCTCTTTCTCTCTCTCCCTCCATCTCCCATATTTAAATCACTTCTTTTAACTTCGAAATCTTGTATCTCTGTCTCTCTCTCTCTCTGTCTGTCGTTCGTCGTCGGGCAGGTGGAAAAACACAAGTAAAAAATGACACACTTCCCGTAATGCCATCGAGCTAAAATTTGGCACAAGGACTCGTGTCACCTAACAATGCATCGTATCAAAATTTCAGATCGATCGAACATACTGTAACTTTATAACTCTTTTATGTAGGCGTTCTCACAGTAATTAATCTTGTGCACAATAATTCACTGAATAATTCGTTTATCCAAAACAACTTTAATATACATATATATTGTACACATAAGAATCATTTGAGGTAATGTAACGTGGAAATCTTGAGTTATTCACTATCCATGCTTCCCTGTAGGAAGTCTACACACAACTGTTCGCCCAACACTTTCAACCAATAGAAATGCTCCTTTCTTCCCGCGTCTCTTGTACACGTGACCTTACGTCACAAAATTATGTTAATCAGATGTGACATTCACCCCCATCCTTCAAAAAAAAATGTTTATGAAATACAACATTTTTGGTCTTCATAAAATCAAATCAATCTATATCTGTATTCAAATTTCAAATATTTATCATCAATGAACATTCATTTTCTTACATACAACTTCTGGATATAGAATCAATAAGAAAAATCTGTAGGACTGTAACAGTCTAAACATAGGAAATAATGAGAAAAAATCTGTAGAGCTGCAACAGTCTAAACATAGGAAATAATGAGAAAAAATCTGTAGAACTGCAACAGTCTACCTGTACTGAAAATATGGAAACTGAAAATTTTAACACATCTGTAATTTTGTGTAACTAAAATATTTAAACACTCAATATTATTAAAATTAACTAATAATCCAATGGAATTCAAACACTGTTCCTTGTCCATTGTTCAACAAATTAAAATATTAATATAATTACAGTCTCTGTTTGTATCCTTTAGGAATTCACAGACTAATGTTAAAACAGTCTCTTATTTTATCATTTAGTAATTCACAGAATGTCTTTTTAATAGTCTCTGGTTTTATCAGTTAGGAGTTCACAGAGTGTCTTTATTTATTGTCATTCTACTTAATATGTCTGCAACCACATTGTCCTTTCCCTTCACAGGTTTAATGTCAAATTTGTAGTCGGCTAATAGCATAGCCCAACGATTCACTTTGGCGTTGCTGATCTTCTTCTTGTTGAATGCCACAAGTGGTTTGTGGTCTGTTAGAAGAGTGAATGTTCTACCTAGAAGGTATTTTTGAAGTTTTTGTAGAGCCCACACTATGGCTAGACATTCTCTCTCTATGGTGCTGTAGTTACACTCTGTTTTGGTCAAGTTTCTGCTAAGATACTGTATAGGATGTAGGATACCATCATGTTCTTGCATGAGGCACGCTCCTAATGCAATGGACTATGCATCGGTAGAAACAATGAAAGGTTTGTCCCATTGAGGTGTAACTAAGATGGGTTTCTTCCTGAATGCCTCCTGAATGTTCTCTAATGCGTTGAGGCAATCTCCTGGAAATTGAAATTTTCTAATATCTTTGGTTTTTGTAACTTCTGTTAGTGGATGAACTATTTCTGCATAATTTGCAATAAAAGGTCTGTAAAAGTTACATAGTCCCAGCAGGGCTTGCACTTGTTTTTTAGATTTTGGGACAGACAGATTAAATATCTTGTTTTCATTTTCTGCAGTGGGAGTGACTGCACCGCCTCCTATTCTGTATCCCAAAAAATCTATATACTTCTTTCCAATGTTGATCTTTTCTGGTGAGATTGTCACATTATGTTTCTTGAGTCTATCCAGTACAGCTTCAAGTGTATGGATATGTGATTCCCAATCTTTAGTGTGGATGCATATATCATCGACATAATGTACCACATTTGGAATTCCTTTTAGCATCACTTTCATAAATCTGCTAAAAGTGGCCGTACTGTTGACCAGTCCAAATGGCATTACTAACCATTCATACACCTCATCCATGGCTATGAATGCAGTGTATTTTATAGAATCAGGATCCATGTTAATCTGCCAAAAACCTCTGTTTAAGTCAAATGTAGTGAATATTCTGGAAGTACCAATTATGTCTATAATGTCTCTTGGGTCTCCAATAGGTTCATGGTCCAATTTGGTAATATTATTCAACTGTCTGTAGTCACAGCACAGTCGAATCTTTCCATTCTTCTTTTTTACTATGACAGTTGGTGAGGTATAGTTAGCTTCAACTGCTTTTCTTATTTTGTTTTCTTTAAGTAGGTAGTCAATTTCTTGCCTTACTGTGTCTCTATGTGCCATTGGAATAGGGTATACTTTAGTCTTGAAGGGTTCATGTTCCAAAACTTGTATCTTGTGAGTCACAGTTTTTGTGTTGCCTGTTTCTTTTGTTATGACACCTTTGTATTTTTGAAAAATTTTGATCACTCTGTGTTTCATATTATCTGGTATGTCAGATGATATTTTTTCACTGTCAAGACTGTTCATTTTCATTGCATTGTCATTTTCATCATTTACCTTGATGATGACATTAACAGTTTGCTTTCCTTCTTTATTGTCATCATATGTTCTTAGTTTGTCAATATGTAATTTTTTCACATGTCCTTTGATATTGACACTATAAGTGACATCACTAAGTTTCTCTTCAATTTTGTATGGACCTTCCCATGTGATTTCATTCTTTTGTGTTTGGTAAGCATACTAAGACTTGTTGTTCAGGCTCAAATGTTCTCAAATGTCTGTGTCTATTTTTGATTTCTCTGTGTCTTGTACTTTGCTTGATTAGTCTTTGCTTTGCTGCTTCAATACTGTAAAGTATTTTATCTCTAGTGTCTGACATCAGCTGATATCTGTCCTGTATGGCATCTTGTTTACTTATAAGCCTTTCTTTGAAATTCTTTAAGGGACTTGCAGGGTTTTGGCCAAACATTAACTCAAAAGGACTAAAGCCAGTGCTTTCATGTTTGCTGCTGTTGTATGCAAACAGTATTAAGGGTAAATATTCATGCCATCTGTCCTCATGGTCCACTGTCACCTTTAATAGCATGTTCTTGATGGTTTTGTTTAGTCTTTCAATCACTCCATTTGACTGTGGATGGTACACTGTGCTGTGTACTTGTGTAATGTTTAACATTTTCATAATGGCTTGTGTCATCTGACCCTTGAATTGGCTGCCATTGTCCGACAGAAGTGTTTGAGGGAAACCATATCTGCTAAAAACATTGAGTAATGCGTTGCATATATTTTCTGCGTCTATTCGCTTCAGTGGGATAGCTTCACCCCATCTGGTGGCTATGTCCACTATGGTTAGAGCATACATATGTTTCTTCTTTGACATCTTTTTGAATGGTCCTATCAGGTCTATGGCAATTTTCTCGAATAAGAAGTTTGCCTTGTCAGATGATTGTATGGGTGCTGTGTGCCTCCCATCTTTGGGATTATGTCGTAGACACACTGTACATGCCTTGATGTATTCTTTTATCTGCATTGCCATTTTAGGCCAGTAAAAGTTTTCTGCTATTGTAGTAATTGTTTTCTTGGCGCCCATATGTCCACCTAAAGGACTGTCATGTGTCATTTTGATAATGGTTTCCTGTAACTTTTTGGGAAGAACCACTCTTTTGCACGTACCTTCCTGTGCAATGTTTATTAATATGCCTTTATCTAGCTTGTAATTTTTGTTGTGGCCTGTTTCATTGTCTTTGATAAGTTTCATTTTTATTTCCCTGATTGTGTTATCTTCTTCTTGTAGTTGTTTGAAATCTTGTTTGGACATCAGTTGGCTTCCTATTTCAAGTTTCTCATCAACTTCAATGTCTGTGATCTCTTTTCTTTTTGTGGTGGCTCTTGTTTGTACAGTAGCACATACTTGATGGTTGTTGTCATGCCAGGCCTTGTATACTTCATCAGTATTGTCTACCACACCTTCAATGTTCCCTATAATAAGATCACAAATGGCGTCTTGTAAAACTCTGGCTCTAACTTTACCATGAAACCAGGGTGAGTTGATGGTGAAAATTGCAGTTGGACACTCTCTCTTTGTGCCATCAGCCATTATCAGTGTGTCTTTTTTCCCATCATACTCTTCTTCTTTCACCATCTTATCACGGACTACAATTGTTGTGCATCCAGTGTCACGAAGACACATACACTTTCGATCATTGATGTACACTGGGTAACATTTCAGTGTGCCATGATCCTTGATAGTGGCCACAGTACTACTAGATTGTGATTCTTCTTGTTTCATTTTTCCTTTATTATCTCCCTCTTGGTAGTCATTCCTTCTCCAGGGCTGATCATGATTTCTGTATCTGGAGTCATGATTGTATCTGCCTCTCCATGATCTTCTACCTTTGCTTTCAAAATGACCTTGTCTTGACCTTTCTTCTGTTTTCTTTCTTATAGGGCTGCCATTAGGTGACACTCTATTTGGTTTTCCTTTATTGTGGTAACACTGCTTCGCCATATGTCCTGGCTTGTTACAGTACCAACAAATAGTTTGTCTGTTGCCTTGGTTTGGCAGACTCTGGTTTCTCATACCTTGCCTTTTTTCTTGACTTTTAATTTGTATTGCTGCAAATATGTCTTGTCTCTTATCCATTTCCACATTCGGATGAGAGTCTTTGAATGTTCGTAATGCATTTGTTAGCTCTGCTTGAGTACGAACTTTCTTGTCAGTCAAATATGTGAATAGGGTTGGTGTTGCATTTTCTAAAAACTTGTCAATTAACACCATGTCTATTATGGCCTTTGGATTGCTCGTATCTACTGCTGTCAGTTCCAGCCATTTTGTTAGTTTGACTTGTGCTTCATGTACTATGATCTGTGGATCTTTGTCCATCTTGATTCTCATTTCATGAAATTCTCTTCTATAATCATTTTCTGACTTTCCAAAATGACATAGAAGTGCCTTTTTGACATTCTTATATATGCTTTTGTCTTCTTTGGCTATACTGTTATAAGCTTCAAATGCTTCTCCAGTTAATTGAGTCATCAGTTGTGCTGGCCAATCTTCTTCATTATAGCCTTTCATAGCCATTATGGATTCGAAATAATCCAGATAAACATCCATTTTTTTCTTTTTGGCTATCATATTTTCTTACTTTGATAGTATCCCTTGGTGCTGACCTTCTATTTGTTTCATCTCCAGGATTGTGGCCTCTACTCCCTAGCTCAATTTGTAATTTTAAGGTGTCTTGTTTCATTTTTTTCAAGTTCTCTTGCACTTATGAGTTTTTGCCTCTCTTCGTCATTAGCAATTCTTGCTTTTTCTTCAGCAATTCTTGCTTTTTCTTCAGCTTCTCTTTGATTTTCTTTTTCTTCAGCTTTTCTTCGCTGTTCTTTTTCTTCAGCTATTCTTTGATTTTCTTTTTCTTCAGCTTTTCTTAGCTGTTCTTTTTCTTCAGCTATTCTTGCTTTTTCTTCTTCTTCAGCTTTTCTTCGCTGTTCTTTTTCTTCAGCTATTCTTGCTTCTTCTTTAGCAATTCTTTGATTTTCTTTTTCTTCAGCAACTTTTTCTTCAATGAAATCTCTCATTTCTTTTCCTTTTAGTCCCATCTCTTTAACTATGGCGGTGAATCTTTCGTAGTAATCCATGTTTTGTTTGATTGAATAATATGAATCTAGCAATTCGGTAAGGAATGTATGGATATATATTGATAAAGTTATAAATCGTCCAAATGAAATATCTTGAATTCAAAATGTTAAGTTCAAATAAG
The DNA here is from genome assembly GCA_944989445.1 of Ampullaceana balthica. Classification (NCBI taxonomy): domain Eukaryota; kingdom Metazoa; phylum Mollusca; class Gastropoda; family Lymnaeidae; genus Ampullaceana; species Ampullaceana balthica. The sequence continues at coordinate 472,504 of CALYLW010000359.1, forward strand.
TGACACGTCTAAACCATGAAATCTAAGTATTGACAAGGTGAGACAACAAAAGAATCCTCACACGGGATCTTTAGTATACTTTATATATACGCTCCCTCAGATTGACAAAATATATTAAATGGTCCGATCGTTTTGAATAAAAGTCACTTGGTTAAAATTTCAATTTTCGAGTAGTTTTTAAACAATTTAGTTCACTCCATTAATCCAAAATTGCGATAATCAAACTCTTCACACAATGAATGGATAAAAATTCCGTTTCCTTATTTATAATTCACACCAACACATTTAATAGTCCATAGCTTCTCGGTTCGATGTTATGTTTACAAATATTTCCTGGAATCAACTAGCACTGAGCCTGTTGACGTCACGACCTATATATGTTCACCGTGTGTCACCATTCAGTAAGCCTACACGACCCAGATTCCAGTACTGTGTAGTATGCTTGTACTTTCGTCGAATGTGACGTAGAACCAACTAGTCTGATCCAGTTTTATACACTGCGGACACGTGCCGATTATGCCGCCATTTTGAAATCTTCTTGTATTTTCATTGAACCACAACTTGAACTTGAATATTCAAAAAATACTATAGCTGTTATTATTTCTTATTTTAAAGAATACTTTCCTTTTTTGGAAATATCCAATACTTATTTCCACGAAACCTCTTTCATTGTGTTCACATAGAACTTTTACTTCTGCACCAATGTAACTTTATAACTCTTTTATGTAGGCGTTCTCACAGTAATTAATCTTGTGCACAATAATTCACTGAATAATTCGTTTATCCAAAACAACTTTAATATACATATATATTGTACACATAAGAATCATTTGAGGTAATGTAACGTGGAAATCTTGAGTTATTCACTATCCATGCTTCCCTGTAGGAAGTCTACACACAACTGTTCGCCCAACACTTTCAACCAATAGAAATGCTCCTTTCTTCCCGCGTCTCTTGTACACGTGACCTTACGTCACAAAATTATGTTAATCAGATGTGACACATACCGTAATTAAATTAATGCATTTTTATTTTATCTATATAAAACCAAACGTAGAAGACGCTATTGTTTTCATTTTACGGGTCACTTGACTTCACGCCAGCCATCGGTGAACACATCTCGTGTTTTAACCAGGTGGAATTGACTCAGTTTCAGGCTGTAAATGTTTGTCGCGTTGGAACATAATTAATACTTTAAGTTCTGTCTCATATATAAGGGATTTATAGTCAAAAACTTTGTTTTTACGGGGTTGTTTTTATTACTACATATCTCTCTCTCTCTCTCTCTCTCTCTCTCTCTCTCTCTCTCTCTCTCTCTCTCTCTCTCTCTTTATTTCTCTTTCCTCAATCTATGTTTTTCTCCCACTCTCTCCCCACTTTTTCTTCCAGCTGCCTCTGTCATTAACATTAGTTACCATCACGCTTACACCGGCTACATTGATGTTCTTGTCTCCATTGTTACAGGATTTACAGAGTCTAACACATTTTTGATGTCATAGAATTTCGCGGGAGGCGGGGTCTAATTGACTCCGATACCATCACATACCTCCAGGTGATAATATGAATTACCGCAGTGGACAGCATACTCCTGGCTGTTCTGAGAGTGGCAGTAAAAAGCCCGGATTAAGAGAAGGAGACGCTTTGAAGACCTAATTGGTGCCAGTGAATGGAATCAGAAACACAACTAAGTACATGCAGTAGTTTAGTGATGGATATTAAAATGTCTTTATTTTTGGTATCCTACAAGCGTACACGGGACGGGGGTATTATAAATATTCATTTCAATCAATGTGAGTGAAAGTGTCGGCCCCTTGATGTAACTGTCAGTGTCAGCCCCTTGATGTAACTTTCAAATACAGGTAACTGTTGTTATCAAGACACGGGGTGCTTAGAACGGTGTGTGTGTGTGTGTGTGTGTGTGTCAAGAACGTGTCGTAACTGAAACTGGAAAATAAAATGGAATTGTTGACCCTTGTGTCAGTAAAATGGAGTTGTTGGCCATTGAGCCAGTCGTTCAGGAGAAGCGGGTTCAGATTCTTCAGATTATGAGGCAAACATTACTAACTACATGTACTCCACTCAGCTACGAGTCATTGAGTCATTTAGACTATCATAGCTGGACCAAGAAACAACTGAGACAATCATAGCTGGACCTAGAAACAACTGAGACAATCATAGCTGGACCTAGAAACAACTGAGACAATCATAGCTGGACCTAGAAACAACTGAGACAATCATAGCTGGACCTAGAAACAACTCAGTGAGACATTCATAGCTGGACCTAGAAACGACTGAGACATTCATAGCTGGACCTAGAAACAACTGAGACAATCATAGCTGGACCTAGAAACAACTGAGACAATCATAGCTGGACCTAGAAACGACTCAGTGAGACATTCATAGCTGGACCTAGAAACGACTCAGTGAGACATTCATAGCTGGACCTAGAAACAACTGAGACAATCATAGCTGGACCTAGAAACAACTCAGTGAGACAATCATAGCTGGACCTAGAAACAACTGAGACAATCATAGCTGGACCTAGAAACAACTGAGACAATCATAGCTGGACCTAGAAACAACTGAGACAATCATAGCTGGACCTAGAAACAACTCAGTGAGACAATCATAGCTGGACCTAGAAACAACTGAGACAATCATAGCTGGACCTAGAAACAACTGAGACAGTCATAGCTGGACCTAGAAACAACTGAGACAATTACAGCTGGACCTAGAAACAACTCAGTGAGACAATCATAGCTGGACCTAGAAACAACTGAGACAATAATAGCTGGACCTAGAAACAACTGAGACAATCATAGCTGGACCTAGAAACAACTCAGTGAGACAATCATAGCTGGACCTAGAAACAACTGAGACAATCATAGCTGGACCTAGAAACAACTCAGTGAGACAATCATAGCTGGACCTAGAAACAACTGAGACAATCATAGCTGGACCTAGAAACAACTCACTGAGACATTCATAGCTGGACCTAGAAACAACTGAGACAATCATAGCTGGACCTAGAAACAACTGAGACAATAATAGCTGGACCTAGAAACAACTGAGACAATTACAGCTGGACCTAGAAACAACTCAGTGAGACATTCATAGCTGGACCTAGAAACAACTGAGACATTCATAGCTGGACCTAGAAACAACTGAGACAATCATAGCTGGACCTAGAAACAACTGAGACAATCATAGCTGGACCTAGAAACAACTGAGACAATCATAGCTGGACCTAGAAACAACTGAGACAATCATAGCTGGACCTAGAAACAACTGAGACAATCATAGCTGGACCTAGAAACAACTGAGACAATCATAGCTGGACCTAGAAACAACTCAGTGAGACAATCATAGCTGGACCTAGAAACAACTGAGACATTCATAGCTGGACCTAGAAACAACTGAGACAATCATAGCTGGACCTAGAAACAACTGAGACAATTCATAGCTGGACCTAGAAACAACTCAGTGAGACATTCATAGCTGGACCTAGAAACAACTGAGACATTCATAGCTGGACCTAGAAACAACTGAGACAATCATAGCTGGACCTAGAAACAACTGAGACAATCATAGCTGGACCTAGAAACAACTGAGACAATCATAGCTGGACCTAGAAACAACTGAGACAATCATAGCTGGACCTAGAAACAACTCAGTGAGACAATCATAGCTGGACCTAGAAACAACTGAGTGAGACATTCATAGCTGGACCTAGAAACAACTGAGACAATCATAGCTGGACCTAGAAACAACTCAGTGAGACATTCATAGCTGGACCTAGAAACAACTGAGTGAGACATTCATAGCTGGACCTAGAAACAACTGAGACAATCATAGCTGGACCTAGAAACAACTCAGTGAGACATTCATAGCTGGACCTAGAAACAACTGAGACAGTCATAGCTGGACCTAGAAACAACTGAGACAGTCATAGCTGGACCTAGAAACAACTGAGACAGTCATAGCTGGACCTAGAAACAACTGAGACAGTCATAGCTGGACCTAGAAACAACTGAGACATTCATAGCTGGACCTAGAAACAACTGAGACAATCATAGCTGGACCTAGAAACAACTGAGACAATCATAGCTGGACCTAGAAACAACTGAGACAATCATAGCTGGACCTAGAAACAACTCAGTGAGACATTCATAGCTGGACCTAGAAACAACTGAGACAGTCATAGCTGGACCTAGAAACAACTGAGACAGTCATAGCTGGACCTAGAAACAACTGAGACATTCATAGCTGGACCTAGAAACAACTGAGACAATCATAGCTGGACCTAGAAACAACTGAGACAATCATAGCTGGACCTAGAAACAACTGAGACAATCATAGCTGGACCTAGAAACAACTCAGTGAGACATTCATAGCTGGACCTAGAAACAACTGAGACAATCATAGCTGGACCTAGAAACAACTGAGACAATCATAGCTGGACCTAGAAACAACTCAGTGAGACATTCATAGCTGGACCTAGAAACAACTGAGACAATCATAGCTGGACCTAGAAACAACTGAGACAATCATAGCTGGACCTAGAAACAACTGAGACAATCATAGCTGGACCTAGAAACAACTGAGACAATCATAGCTGGACCTAGAAACAACTCAGTGAGACATTCATAGCTGGACCTAGAAACAACTGAGACAATCATAGCTGGACCTAGAAACAACTGAGACAATCATAGCTGGACCTAGAAACAACTCAGTGAGACAATCATAGCTGGACCTAGAAACAACTCAGTGAGACATTCATAGCTGGACCTAGAAACAACTGAGACAATCATAGCTGGACCTAGAAACAACTGAGACAATCATAGCTGGACCTAGAAACAACTCAGTGAGACAGTCATAGCTGGACCTAGAAACAACTCAGTGAGACATTCATAGCTGGACCTAGAAACAACTGAGACAATCATAGCTGGACCTAGAAACAACTGAGACAATCATAGCTGGACCTAGAAACAACTGAGACAATCATAGCTGGACCTAGAAACAACTCAGTGAGACATTCATAGCTGGACCAAGAAACAACTGAGACAGTCATAGCTGGACCTAGAAACAACTGAGACATTCATAGCTGGACCTAGAAACAACTGAGACAATCATAGCTGGACCTAGAAACAACTGAGACAATCATAGCTGGACCTAGAAACAACTGAGACAGTCATAGCTGGACCTAGAAACAACTCAGTGAGACATTCATAGCTGGACCTAGAAACAACTGAGACAATCATAGCTGGACCTAGAAACAACTGAGACAATCATAGCTGGACCTAGAAACAACTCAGTGAGACAATCATAGCTGGACCTAGAAACAACTGAGACAGTCATAGCTGGACCTAGAAACAACTGAGACAGTCATAGCTGGACCTAGAAACAACTGAGACAGTCATAGCTGGACCTAGAAACAACTCAGTGAGACAGTCATAGCTGGACCTAGAAACAACTCAGTGAGACAGTCATAGCTGGACCTAGAAACAACTGAGACAGTCATAGCTGGACCTAGAAACAACTGAGACAGTCATAGCTGGACCTAGAAACAACTCAGTGAGACAATCATAGCTGGACCTAGAAACAACTGAGACAGTCATAGCTGGACCTAGAAACAACTGAGACAGTCATAGCTGGACCTAGAAACAACTCAGTGAGACAATCATAGCTGGACCTAGAAACAACTGAGACAGTCATAGCTGGACCTAGAAACAACTCAGTGAGACAATCATAGCTGGACCTAGAAACAACTGAGACAGTCATAGCTGGACCTAGAAACAACTCAGTGAGACAATCATAGCTGGACCTAGAAACAACTGAGACAGTCATAGCTGGACCTAGAAACAACTCAGTGAGACAGTCATAGCTGGACCTAGAAACAACTGAGACAGTCATAGCTGGACCTAGAAACAACTGAGACAGTCATAGCTGGACCTAGAAACAACTCAGTGAGACAATCATAGCTGGACCTAGAAACAACTGAGACAGTCATAGCTGGACCTAGAAACAACTCAGTGAGACAATCATAGCTGGACCTAGAAACAACTGAGACAGTCATAGCTGGACCTAGAAACAACTGAGACAGTCATAGCTGGACCTAGAAACAACTCAGTGAGACAATCATAGCTGGACCTAGAAACAACTCAGTGAGACATTCATAGCTGGACCTAGAAACAACTGAGACAGTCATAGCTGGACCTAGAAACAACTGAGACAGTCATAGCTGGACCTAGAAACAACTGAGACAGTCATAGCTGGACCTAGAAACAACTGAGACAATCATAGCTGGACCTAGAAACAACTCAGTGAGACAGTCATAGCTGGACCTAGAAACAACTCAGTGAGACAGTCATAGCTGGACCTAGAAACAACTGAGACAGTCATAGCTGGACCTAGAAACAACTGAGACAGTCATAGCTGGACCTAGAAACAACTCAGTGAGACAATCATAGCTGGACCTAGAAACAACTGAGACAGTCATAGCTGGACCTAGAAACAACTGAGACAGTCATAGCTGGACCTAGAAACAACTCAGTGAGACAATCATAGCTGGACCTAGAAACAACTGAGACAGTCATAGCTGGACCTAGAAACAACTGAGACAGTCATAGCTGGACCTAGAAACAACTCAGTGAGACAATCATAGCTGGACCTAGAAACAACTGAGACAGTCATAGCTGGACCTAGAAACAACTCAGTGAGACAATCATAGCTGGACCTAGAAACAACTGAGACAGTCATAGCTGGACCTAGAAACAACTCAGTGAGACAATCATAGCTGGACCTAGAAACAACTGAGACAGTCATAGCTGGACCTAGAAACAACTCAGTGAGACAGTCATAGCTGGACCTAGAAACAACTGAGACAGTCATAGCTGGACCTAGAAACAACTGAGACAGTCATAGCTGGACCTAGAAACAACTCAGTGAGACAATCATAGCTGGACCTAGAAACAACTGAGACAGTCATAGCTGGACCTAGAAACAACTCAGTGAGACAATCATAGCTGGACCTAGAAACAACTGAGACAGTCATAGCTGGACCTAGAAACAACTGAGACAGTCATAGCTGGACCTAGAAACAACTCAGTGAGACAATCATAGCTGGACCTAGAAACAACTGAGACAGTCATAGCTGGACCTAGAAACAACTCAGTGAGACAATCATAGCTGGACCTAGAAACAACTGAGACAGTCATAGCTGGACCTAGAAACAACTGAGACAGTCATAGCTGGACCTAGAAACAACTGAGACAGTCATAGCTGGACCTAGAAACAACTCAGTGAGACAGTCATAGCTGGACCTAGAAACAACTGAGACAGTCATAGCTGGACCTAGAAACAACTGAGACAGTCATAGCTGGACCTAGAAACAACTCAGTGAGACAGTCATAGCTGGACCTAGAAACAACTGAGACAGTCATAGCTGGACCTAGAAACAACTGAGACAGTCATAGCTGGACCTAGAAACAACTCAGTGAGACAGTCATAGCTGGACCTAGAAACAACTGAGACAGTCATAGCTGGACCTAGAAACAACTGAGACAGTCATAGCTGGACCTAGAAACAACTCAGTGAGACATTCATAGCTGGACCTAGAAACAACTGAGACAGTCATAGCTGGACCTAGAAACAACTCAGTGAGACAATCATAGCTGGACCTAGAAACAACTCAGTGAGACAATCATAGCTGGACCTAGAAACAACTGAGACAGTCATAGCTGGACCTAGAAACAACTGAGACAGTCATAGCTGGACCTAGAAACAACTCAGTGAGACAGTCATAGCTGGACCTAGAAACAACTGAGACAGTCATAGCTGGACCTAGAAACAACTCAGTGAGACAGTCATAGCTGGACCTAGAAACAACTGAGACAGTCATAGCTGGACCTAGAAACAACTGAGACAGTCATAGCTGGACCTAGAAACAACTCAGTGAGACAGTCATAGCTGGACCTAGAAACAACTGAGACAGTCATAGCTGGACCTAGAAACAACTGAGACAGTCATAGCTGGACCTAGAAACAACTCAGTGAGACATTCATAGCTGGACCTAGAAACAACTGAGACAGTCATAGCTGGACCTAGAAACAACTCAGTGAGACAATCATAGCTGGACCTAGATGTATCGTTACCAGAGCCAACGGTATAAACTTATGCTCTTTAACATATTGTTCACTCATTGTTAAGAGTGTTTCACATTATTTTGGTCCTTTTCCTTTGTTTTTTAAAACTGTTCAGCTGTGATAAGTGCTGATCCAGACTCTACAAAAACCAAATGTTTTATAATTCTTACTAAAAAATGTCACATTCTGTTATACCTAAAGAAAACCGTTAATAAAAGTTGTAAATGGTGAGGGCAGCCACAGGACTACGACTGCGTTATCGTTACACTGGGTAAATGAGCGTCGCTTAGGATGTGTCCAAGTTTGACAAAGAATTAATATTACGTCATTTGATGATATAGTGCAAACATAAAAGCCTAGCCAATATTCAATGTTGTTGGGCAGTTATTGTGCTATGAAATTCCTATAGGTGACATACACTATGTTTAAAGAGACTGTGCATGGGGCGTAAGGGGAAGGTGGTCCGCCCTGTTGAGTTCTAGGGTTTTGTTGACTCACAAGGCGTGCACTCAATAAACCAGAACACCATTAGATGAATCTATCATTTATTTGAAACAGGAATCCTCCAATACATACAACACTATCCTTTCATACACTACCAAAAACCGTCCCTCTTGCCTCTCTTCTATTTACGTCATCCTCCCCACACTACGTCACACTAAAACATGTGTCAACAATAGTGCGCACCGGCGCAACATTCTAACATTAACATTTCCCAAGGCGGGAAACCCCCATTATACTATAACATTTCCCTGATACGCCCCTGGATGAACTTGTTTGAAGAGAGCAGCACTTCCGGCAAACAGAGTTACGAACGGGCAACAAGACATTACTCCCAGCTGCCCCACACGGTGACGCGCCTTGACCAATGATTGTTATATCTTTAAATCCTTTATATTAACTCGTGGCGTCTGCTTGATTGCTTTTCGCAAGAACTTTGGATCGATTTTTAACCCACTTCCCCGTATCCAATCAAGCTGAAATTTTGCAGGAAAACTCCTGGCGACGATAAAAATGATGTCCCAAAATTCAAATCGATTGAATGTACCGTAATTTAATAAATTATTGTTTAGTTTATCTCTATGCAACGTATAAATTTTGTGCAAGTCTATCGCGCGGTGCGTATTATATTGAACATACTTTTATAATATTTATATGCTATATTTTATAATTTGTTATACTTTATTTTATAATATTTTCATGATCTGTAAATCTGTAAATGTTTCTGTAAATCTGTAAATGTTTCTGTAAATCTGTAAATGTTTCTGTAAATCTGTAAATGTTTCTGTAAATCTGTAAATGTTTCTGTAAATCTGTAAATGTTTCTGTAAATGTGTAAATGCTACTTGTGAAGTGACAGTTGTCCTTAATGATTTAATTAATAGAATACTCGGGCGCAGACTTGTTTTAGATGATGTCACTTTACACTCCCTGATATACTCCCATAATAATCCATTTTATACTCACCATAATACTCCCTGTTATACTCCCCATATTACTCCCTGTTATACTCCCCATAATACTCCCTTTATTACTCCCCATTATACTCCCGACATTACTCCATGTTATACTCCCCATAATACTCCATGTTATACTCCCCATAATACTCCATGTTATACTCCCCATAATACTCCATGTTATACTCCCCATAATACTCCCTGTTATACTCCCCATAATACTCCCTTTATTACTCCCCATTATACTCCCCATAATACTCCATGTTATACTCCCCATAATACTCCCTGTTATACTCCCCATAATACTCCCTTTATTACTCCCCATTATACTCCCGACAATACTCCATGTTATACTCCCCATAATACTCCCTGTTTATACTCCCCATAATACTCCATTTTATACTCCCCATAATACTCCCTGTTATAAACACACGTTAGGTTCACTTGCCAAACCCACATTATAAATGATATATAACGCTCATATAAATCCATATACTCATTATACCCTGAAATTTTCCTTGACAATTATTGGTTATAGCCCGGCCTACAGTGGGAGATCCAATATGTGAACTTAAACTAAAATGACTTTTTAAATTTGCTACAAGATTCGCACTCCAGAAGAATGGAATAAGTTGCCCCCTCCCCAGTTTCCCCCCTCCCCACCTTTGACCTCAGGTACACCGCCGAAAACTCTATTGACACACGTGACTGTATCTATAGTCCAATGAGTAACGCCCCTTGAAAAAAAACAGATTAAACGCACTACACACAAATTACGCAGCAAACGAAACTTTTCATGTCTTATTTATTGACTTTTTTTTTCTTCACAAGGTCACCCACAAATTTAAACGCTTAAATGGCCTAAAAATGCGTCACTATCAAACGGATTGTTCATGTTGAATAATTGAACGTCATGAAAAATTCTTTGATAGAAGGTAGTGTATATTCGTTTGTGATGTGCGCTGTGTAGGAGATGTTCAATATCTTTCTGAAACATCTCATCTCCAGCGCATTGATTCTTCTTTGGAGGTCTGCAGTGAGCGTCCAAGCCTCACAACCATACAAAAAGACAGACATCAGAAAGATATTGAACATCTCCTACACAGCGCACATCACAAACGAAGCGGTCCGCAACACAATAAGTACTGTCATTGGCCCCTACGAGGACCTACTCACATCAATTAAGAAGAGGAAATTACGATGGTACGGACACGTGACAAGATCTGGAGGTCTCGCAAAGACTATATTGCAAGGCACAGTCCAGGTAGGAAGGAAAAGAGGCAGACAAAGGAAGAGATGGGAAGACGATATCAAGGAGTGGACCGGTCTGTCATTCAGCGACTCTCAATAGGCAGCACAGGACCGGGACAAATGGCGTGAGATAGTGTGCAGTTCACGATGGTGCCCCAACGATCCAACTACGGGTTAAGGGATAGTTCAAGTTCAAGTTCAAGTGTATATTTGCTCGTCTGGACGATCCAGTATACGGCTGTATACTCGCTCGTCCACTTCCAGTTATCGTTTATCGTAAGAAATCATGTTTCTAAAATTGAAGACCTACAAGTATGGCGAAATAGTTTGAATGCACAGATATTACTAGTAGTATCGCCGCCATGGAAGATGACATAGACATTTGTTGTGAAAAGAAACCTATCACCAAAACCTATCACTAAACCTTACCTCCACCCTAAAACCTATCCCTAAACCTAAAATGTGATTCTGTCAAGGACAACCCATGAAAAAAATATTATTAATGATCAATTCATGTAAAAAAAATTATTTAAAAAGACTACCCAACTGAAAATCGAACCCCGGACCTCCAATTCAGGAATCGATCGCGCTATAACCATGCGAATTTAAATATAATAATTCATCTCTTGCTGTGTCTGATAAATTAATTGTTTTCTCATTCTGAATAAAGTCTCGGTCTAATTATTAATATTAAATAGTAGAAAATGAATTCCTTGGTTTCATTGTCATTAAAATGTATAAAATATGGAAGACATTCTCAACTGCTTAAATCCGACTGCATTGACCAAAGGGACATAATTCTATTATTTTTTATATTGATTTTATTTCTATGCGCGTCCCTTACATTTATCTCAAATTTTCAAGAGACTCCATTCCTGAAATAGTTGACCAAGATAATGTTGGATGAAGTAGCCGGGCAGGTCATTCATCCATCATACGAATTTGAGTGATAAACTCGACACATCGGTTCTTTTTAAAACATGTTCCAGCATCTGGTACACAGAAGATCAGTAGGTAACTGTAAAGGATCTGATGGTATTACTATTACAGATAAAAAAACAGCCGTGCAAGGGTGACAATTTGGGTGAGAGGGAGAGGGGGGTAGCCTTGGGCTAATTATCTCGGTGCCTTGTTACCTGGGACGATCTGGCATTAAGAAGTGTCAAAGGTCAACTCCGTCCTACTGGTCGCTAAAGAACACATCATACCTGGTACTCGGTCATCTTACCTGGTACTCGGTCATCTTACCTGGTACTCGGTCATCATACCTGGTACTCGGTCATCTTACCTGGTACTCGGTCATCTTACCTGGTACTCGGTCATCTTACCTGGTACTCGGTCATCTTACCTGGTACTCGGTCATCTTACCTGGTACTCGGTCATCTTACCTGGTACTCGGTTATTTGCTGAACTGATAGGTTTGTTTTATTATGTTAATTTTTTTTTCGATTTTACAATTGAACAGCCCTCAGTCTAATCTATCATCACGGATACATGCTAATCTCATCATGATCAAATCAATTCTCAAAATCACAAATTGGTATCAGCTATATCAGTGCTTCTCAAACTTTTTAGTAATGCGGACCGACAGGAATTTTTTCCATTGCACCAGGGACCAGTGAACTATTTTCCCCGTACTGACGTAGTAGCGAAATGTCCTTTCTTGGTAACTTCCGCGGACCGGCATCGGATTGCCCACGGACCGGCCCCGGTCCGCGGACCACCACTTTGAGAAGCACTGAGCTATATGATTTTTTTGTGTTTTTAAAAAGTCCGGATGCTGTAAAGAAATTAACATAATTTTCAGACGTTAAAACGGGCGGGCAGCTGATTGGGGAACAAAAATGTCATCTCCAAGAGAAAAAACAACAACTCATCAGAACTAATACGTTGTAAATTTCTCCTAACTCGTTATCCTTGACTCCCAACTTGTCTTATCATTGACTCCCAACTTGTCTTATCATTGACTCCCAACTTGTCTTATTTTTCACTCCCAACTTGTCTTATCATTGACTCCCAAATTGTCTTATCAGAATCATTAACTCCCAACTTGTCTTATCCTTGACTCCCAACTTGTCTTATCATTGACTCCCAAATTGTCTTATCATCGACTCCCAACTTTTCTTATCATTGACTCCCAACTTGTCTTATCATTGACTCCCAACTTGTCTTATCATTGACTCCCAACTTGTTTTATTTTTTACTCCCCACTTGTCTTATCATTGACTCTCAAATTGTCTTATCCTTGTCTCCAAGTTGTTCTTATCCTTGACTCCTAACTTGTCTTATCCTTGTCTCCAAATTTGTCTTATCTTGGACTCCCAGCTTGTCCTATCCTTGACTCCTACCGTGTCTTATCCTTGACTCCTAACTTGTCTTATCTGTGACTCCCATTTTTTTAAACCCATGTCAGAATCTTCCCTTTTGCTAGAGACTTTACCTCTTCCTCCCTACAGGTCCGCCCCTGGCGTCTAGGTGGTCAAGTAAACCTTGTTTGGAAATTCCTGGCGTGTCAGCAACGGTGTCCTATTTATTAAATAATCCACTGAATGCATTTTATGAGAATCCTAATCCGTTTTTACGTTTGGGGAATTTGACCTTGCGCGCCTTTTCAACACACCTTTACATTCAGACAGACATACTGACGTATAATAATAGCTTTTTAATATGTCTTTGGAAATTCAACTTCTATAACTTCAACGCTTCTAAAACGCACAATCTTTCGCTTAATTCTGAATAAGCGTGTTACTATTTATAGTAACAAGTAAGTGGGTCTTTTTGTTCAAGAAAGATATCGCACAATAAGTGACTAAAGTGACAAGCTTTGTTTGATCTAGTGTTCTTTAGGGATTTTTTTCATTCTTCGGGATTTTGGGACTATTCGCCCCAGGCACATTCTCAAATTAAAACCAGAGCTGCACAAAAAAAAACAAGAAATCAATTTTACACCAGACATTTAAGAGTAAATTAATTTTAAAATACTATTTTAATTAAATAAATTTTATACTTCGAAATTTTAATTATTCTTAACTAATCAACTGACTGTCATGATTTATAATGCCTTTTTAATTTACTATAAACAAACATTGTATTTATTTGGGTCAGACTCATTTATTCCTCGAGGCCGTTAGGGACAAAACAAACTTTCAAAACTGTTCCATATTTTGACCATCATTGCTCATTAGACTCTGGCTATTGTAATTTTTTTTTAAATTATCTCAAAGGGATTTAAGGGGTGGTTCTAAACATTATTATGTTTGGAGCCTAGGGCGATGATTGCCGCCCTGATTCAAGATAATAATAACAAACATAGTATATTTAAAAAATCTCTTCAGATTCATATTGTTTGAACATAACAATATTAGTCGCTAAGAAAAGAAAATATGAATCCCAAAGAAAATGGACAAATACTTGTCTTGTACATTAATTTGAGCATCAGTTGGAATTGTTTAGTTTTAAAAAAGAAATATATTTTTAAAAAATGTTTAGTAACAGAAGTCATCTAAAAACTCTTAGACCAGTGTTGCAAATATTACCCGCTTTTAGAACAGTTAAGGACGAATCAAGGGATGCAATCACATTTCTTTATTATTATCCTTTTATTTGATTGGCGTCCCCTGCTATCTTGTAACGTGATAGTTGTTGAATGGGTGTGTGCCCATTTTAAAAAATGAATTTGGACTAAATCTTCCCAATTCATGTACCAAGATGATAGTGTAATAAGTTACATGATATTTGATTAAACATGACGTCACTTTTTTCCTGTGAAGAGGATAGAAGGGGAAAAAGGGACAAAAGGGAAGGGTAAAAATGAATTGAAAAATGAAAACTTTGATCTTTTAGTGACAAAAAAAAATTATGAAAGGTGTGTTCGAAATGAGAATTTTTTCATCTTAGTTTGTTAAATCTGGATTTTTTTGGTGGCTGGGATCTGATTTCATTCTTTTTTACATAAAAAAAAACTAAGAGTTGGAAATATATTTTTTAATTAGATTATTATTTTGACTTCATAAAATAGAAACCAAGAAAATCGGAATCCACTGCAGTAGTTCAACTCTGGCTTCTATAAGCATTTTGCAACATTTAATTTCCTGAAAAGTTTGTTGCCATGGGTGTACGTGTTTGGGTGTATGGGGTGTCCATGGGAGGGTATCGCACTGGACTGTCGTACCGATGGTCACGGGTTCGAATCCGTGTGAAGGAAAGGGTTTGTTCCCGGAGCCTAGGGCGTCCCTGAGTCACCCCGCTCCGAATGGGTACCTAACACTACATGTAGTTAGGCGGCTGGGTAATGCGTGGAACCCACAAAGCCGTGGCCTGTGAACGGTGCATCACTTGCCAACAGATCATCTGTCATGGTCTGTGGACGCAACTATCGTCTGCATAGAAGGAGCGTCTGTATAGATAATATATAAGATATAAGTCATACTCCTCGACAACGTCTTGCTGCAAGATCCAATGGCTTTGGGCGAGAGAGTAAGGTCGACGTGTTGCGCAAATCTACCTCACTTTAAACAAATCCACGGTGCAAGTCATTCCCATCATACACTTTCTAATAAGCCATGTGCCCCATAGGACAAACCAAGCTGCCTCAGGACATAGCTAATATGATGAGAATGGTCCCAGACACACCAAGCTGCCACGGGACATAGCTAATATGATGAGAATGGTCCCAGACACACCAAGCTGCCACAGCGCATATCTAATATGATGAGAATGGTCCCAGACACACCAAGCTGCCACAGGGCATAGCTAATATGATGAGAATGGTCCCAGACACACCAAGCTCCCACAGGACATAGCTAATATGATGAGAATGGTCCCAGACACACCAAGTTTCCACAGGACATAGCTAATAAGATTGATGAGAATGGTCCCAGACACACCAAGCTGCCACGGGAGGACATAGCTAAAATGATGAGAATGGTCCCAGACACACCAAGCTGCCACAGGAGGACATAGCTAAAATGACGAGAATGGTCCCAGACACACCAAGTTCACACAGGACATTAGCTAATATGATGATTATGGTTTGGCGGACAAACAACAACACCCTGTTGTAGAAATGTTTATAATGTGTGTAATGTCGATGAGTTGCACAGAAATGTGTATCGCATAGAAAAGTTAATCGTCCAGCAGAACTCCAAATCTTGTGTTCAAGTTCAAGTCTTTTAGTTAAAAACATGGTGCTGACATTTCCTATTTCCGTAGTTTGAATTCGAATTTGAATATCACGCACAATTTCTTCTGATGCTAAATGTCCTGCATCTCTTCGATGTCGCTTAATTCTTCTATTTTGACGTTTTCTGCAGCAACATAGGGATACACGTAGGACGCAATAAGGTTCTGTATAAAAGAAGCTCCAGTAACAGATAAGATAAGATAACTTGTCTCACGTTAACATGCAACTTGAACAATTCTTGCTTACAAAGTTTTAAAAGCCTTGAATTTCATAGCATGATCGGATTATGATAGTGCAAGCCATTTGCGATTACGTTCAAGAAATGTTATAAAACTTTGAAGTTAAATGTACTGTGCCTGCCCGTAACTGTTGGGCACCATTTCTGGTTTCAGGCCTCATAATTGTTTATTGTATTTTAGTTTTCGGGCACCAACTTCTACTTTATCCGTTACTTTATGAGTAGCATTACCAGGTTCTTTTCTTTTCGCGCACTTCATCGCGATTCGGGCTCATTCATTGAATTTAACTCGCTTCTCACTATAACCTAAAACTGATTCTTTGATAGTTTTGTGTGTGTGTAGTTTTTGTTGTTGTTGTTTGTATTAGTTTGTGAGTGCACATCTATAAATCTTATGACCAGAGATGTACTAGATCAGGGGATGAAGCAATCGAAATACTGGATTTTTCTCATAATTTTAATATCACTCAACATTTGGTTCTTTACAGTCCGGCTGTAACCAGAATAAATATTTTTTTAAAAGTATTTTATTTATCTTCAGTGATTTTGAGCATTATATGTATTGGCATGAATACTGCATATGCCTACAAGTACAAGGGTGGATTTAAAATTAAAATTATTTTGTTCCTTAACTATAAATAACAAAGCAGTTTGTAAACTAAATATACAACTCAAATAATTGTTTAAAATATTGGTCATCCTCTCTCATTTTGATTCTTAGTTATCTTAGCCTGATACGCCTAAAGGTAAAAGAATTTAAATTTGGAATAAAGCTACTTTAAGTAGCATTAATTCGTATAAAAAGTTTTCTGCAAAGTTCAAATTAATATATATCTACTTCAAACAAAATATAAGTTAATTAAATTTTAAAAATATGACTAAAGTGTAAATTGTTTTAAATATGCTAAAAATATTTAAAATATTTGTTTTTGACGGCGCTTTGATTGATTCTCTTGATGACCATGTTGGTTGCTGGCACAAATGACTTTAAGTTGAACAAGTCTATAAAATAGTTATATAGGCTACAATGTTTTTACTAATTGGCCTTGTAATGGATAGAAGAGGGACTAAAAGAACGAGTTAGGTTTTTATTATCTTTGATGGTAACAAGTCATAGTGTAGTAAATAAAAGGACATTATACTTAAAAGTAAAAGTAACACTAACAGGGAGGACTGGTGGTGACTAATGAGTATGGCACTGATGAAGAGAAACTCTTAGTTATTGTTTGGCTTCACGGCGCTATTTACTATACAACTTTAAAGGAAGCCCCAAAAAATATTTTTATTAGAAACCCATTTTAAATACTTATTTGGTGATGTTATATTTGTTTATTGCTAAAAAGATAATTTATTTGAATCACAGTCACAGACTTAGACTTTAATACGAGAAGTCGGAGAAAAATGGCGGTCCAACGATTGTAATATTTTAAACAACAGATCAGTTACCCCTTTAATTTATACGTTCTCTCCCAACAATTTCAGTTCCTAAATTTATCGCGGAAGTTATAGTTGGAGAAGCAAAATATGTTATTAAAAGAAAATATTTAAGAACCGCAAAGTTTATTTACTATATATTAGAACTTTAACAAATTCGGTTACCAAAATATAAAATAAACTATGACCGTCTTTGGACTTTAAAGATGGCGAATTTTTGTCATGTACTTTCATTTATATTTTATTAAAATATTCCATTTTAATAGTTACATAACTAATTTTAATGCTTCATATCTTGCTTTAAACATAATATTAATTAAACAACATAAAAAAATGCAAATGAAATATTCGTTGTCTTTGAAAACATTGAGCATAAAGTTGACTCTTGTTGTTAAGGTCTGACTCAAAATGTGCGAGACCTATCATGGAAAATATTTTATTTTCATATTGAAACTTAATGTAATGAATAAAAAACCAAATCATAAATATATAAAATTACTTTGCTTAATTAAAAATTTTATAAAACTTATTCTTAACCGTGTTTTAAATAGTTAAATTAATTTTTGAAACTTCTCAACGATGTAACACGAATTGATGATCAGCACGAAAAATGTGAGTTTCAAATAAAATTCCTTCTTAAATAACGTTTGTTTGTATTGTAATTGAATAAGTGTGAAGTTTTGTATGCATTACATAATATGCGATCAATTTATATGCAACGTTATTAAAGCAAATCAATTTCAAAATGTATCATATCGTACAAAATCGCCATTTTAGTCATCCGACAACAAAATCAAATACAAGCAAACAGGCCCGTGACGTAGATGTCTTCCGATATGTCCGCGCGGCCCTATATATATACCACTCTCTTCAATTGCTTGCATTCAGAAGTTATCCCTTGCGGAAACGCTTTCACACACACAGTTTCTCATTTACGAATCTCGCTCTATTTTAACATTATCCAACGATGTCTGACGCCGCCGAAGTCGCTGCTCCCACCCCTGCTGCTGCCCCAGCTAAGGTGAAGGCACCCAAAAAGAAGGCCGCCTCTTCAAAGCCTAAAACTCCTACTGCTCATCCTCAATACAAGGTGATGATAGCAGCTGCTATTACAGCACTGAAAGAGCGTGGTGGTTCCTCACGCCAAGCTATACTCAAGTACATCACTGCTAACTACAAAGTTGGAGACAACCCTACAGCCGTCAACGCTCGCCTCAAGGCTGCTCTTAAAGCTGGTGTTAAAGCCGAAAATCTGAAACAGTCCAAGGGCACCGGTGCCGCCGGTTCTTTCCGTCTGGGTGAGAAAGCTGAAAAGAAACCCAAAGCCAAGAAAGTAGTCGCCAAGAAGCCGAAATCTCCCAAGAAGGTTGCAGCTAAGCCAAAGAAGCCAGCTGCAGCCAAGAAAGTAGCCAAGTCTCCCAAGAAAGCTAAAAAGCCCGCTGCTCCAAAGAAGGCCAAGACTCCTAAGAAACCTGCAGCAGCTAAGCCAAAGAAACCAAAGAGTCCCAAGAAGCCAGCAGCAGCCAAACCAAAAGTTGCCAAGAAACCCGCTGCAGCTAAGAAACCCAAGGCCGCCAAGAAGGCTGCGGCTAAGAAAGAATAATAACTTTCGACGGTTTTGTTCAAACAGGTCCTATTGAGGACCACCCCCAGATATCCAGGGGATTAGTCGAGACTTAATAACCACTATTTGTTGCTCTATTGTCTCATTCTAACCATACCGCTCTTTTATGCTAGTACTAGTGTCTTATTTCCGTTAGCTTTCCGTTTTATTTCTTTTTTTTACAGTGGACAGTATTTGCCTGTCGGGCATATAGTATTTTATCAGGATGTTCAAATCCCGTATAGCAGTCAACTATTATTTTGATATTTAAATCGTACATCTTTAAATTCACCGTCTTGTCGTGGGCCCGCCCGCTTATAAACGATTCAAATGGCTCACTCCTCGATCCTGTCGAGCTGAAATTTTCAGACTGACTTTTTGTAACCTAACAATACAATAGTTAGTTTTTTAGATTTATCTCTTTAGCATTCATATATTTATGCTAGTATGTCGCACGGTGCGATATTGATCATCAAATTTATGAGTCATTTTGTAAAGAAAATGTATTCAGACTATTCAACTGACTAAGATTTATCATCTAGAACGGCCAGGGCCAGTTAGACCTATAACTGCTAAAACAATATTACATTCGACTGTTCAACTTTTATAATTGCATTATTCGCGGAATAATTTTCTGGTCATTTTAGACACTTGTGAGGCTTCTAAAGCCCTATAGATAAGTTTATCGGCTTAGCCCTAGACCCGTTGGAGGGAGGGGGGGTGTAACTCCCAGGTCGTGTGAGCAGGACCTGACGTCTTCGGGGGGTAACGGCAACTTAAAGTTTTATATTTTGGGGTAACAGGCAAAAAAAGTTCGCCGACCCCTGTATTAGAATATGCATCTTCTGTACAGGACCTTGGCCTAGCCTACATTGAGTGAAATTAACTTCAGTTTGTTTCAGGGCAAGTTGGGTACTTTCTTCAGGGTCCAATCTATTTTTATTTTTTTTACTAGAGTGGGAAATTACAAAGTTACGTTGTTGCAAAAGGCAGCAACGTCTTGGCGGCATCCTCATGTGCAGTGTTGAAAGCCTTTGAAGCATTTGCCATACAAAACTGTCAGATCCGCTTTGTTTGCAAATTCAATACGTGATCGTGCCTCATTAGAAGCAAGTTCGAAAAGTGACTCTGCCAACCCTTAAGGTTCATTTAGTTCGTCCTAAATGTCACATCGAAAGGGATTTACAGCCCAACTGATTTTATGCGAAAAAATAACTGGAAAGGAAACAGTGAACTGCTCTTTGAGCTTGGTAAGATGTCTTATCTTGATCTGGTAAAATTTATATTTCCTCAATCTTACAAGTACAAGGCCAACTTTGAAAAGGCCGCTAACTTGTTACCTTCTGCTTTTTGTTTCCAATATGAAAGCTTTAATCCAATTGCCAAATGCTGCAATCCTTTATCTGGCTGTAATTGTATTGAATTTTTTTCCAGGCAAAAATTTGCTCCTTTGTTCAGCTCATTCACATGCTCAAAAATGTCAGCTAAGTATGCGAGATGTGCAACCAAATAATAGTTCGTAAACTTATCCGCCAGTGCCCAGTGCATGTTTTGACCAGCCAAAAAGTTGGAATTTCAGTTTTCAGAGCTTACACACTGTAGGAGCCTCACCATCTTGACGTAAATGACGCAACAGTCGTGTTTGCAGTGGTGCGTGTCCTTCCATGAAATTGACCATCTGGATAACATCATGCGTGACGACCTCATGTTCAGGTTCTAAATGTTTCACAAGCAGAGCTTGACGATGGGTCATACAGTGGTTAATTTCCATTTTCCCTCTCTCTCTTGCGAAAGCCGAAAAACCACTTTATTACACAAAGCAACATAACTGGAGCGCCATGAACAGACACAGCTATACAGTCCTCCTATTTTAAATTAACTTTTTCGAAGTATTCATTAACTTTATTGAATTATTTGAATACATCAATTCCTTGACATCGCAGTTCGAGGAGAGCACAAAACATTTCCTTTTTAATTGTTTGTAAACCTTTGTATCCAACATTTACCATAAGCTGCGCATTACTACTGACATCACTGGTCTCATCATGCTGAATAGCAAAGACTTTACTCGCATTTAGAGAAGAAAGTACTTGTTCCGGGACATTTTCGGCTGAAGTAGAAGTTCTGTCTTTGACAACTTTTGCTGACTGAATTTTGTTTCAGTTTCATACAGTGGTGAACTTCAATTTTGGGATTCCTCTCTCTTGCAAATGCTGGAAATTTTTTTATTTTTATTAACTTATTACTAAACCGTTTTGTAAATATTCGTACGCATGATTAATTTTGATTTTTTTTTAAATTAAAAAAATTATATTAAAAGATTAAAAATCTGGCGAATTTTAACAGATTTTACATGTCCCAAATGACTACTTTTACCCCCAGGAATTCCATTTTTACGCCAAATGGGGAAATTTACCCGTTCGACCGACCCCTGCTCTAATAATATTAAATGTAACTAATTTAGTTACTGACCAATGTATGGTAGCATTTTAGTTTTATTCATTTCTAGGTGTTTAGGTAAGGTTACTTGTAAATTTGAATATTCAGGAACTGAATTTAAAAGAACTAGCTAGCCCGCGGCGTAGCATACGCCGCTAATGATTTAGTGACGGGTGAAGACTTCCTGAAAGACAGTTGTCAAAATGGGGTGGGTTTGTTTAGGCAAACGACTGTGAGTGAATGAAAAGAAGGAACTCTGGAGAGACCCGCGGCGTATCACCCGTAAAAAAATGACGGAAGTGTTCAGCTGAAATCTATTTATTTTGAAAAAATGCTCTTTTTTAGTGCGCCCACCTTTTTCAAAATCCCAACTAACTTATCCTTGTTTGATCAATACGAAATATTAAACTTTCTGAAATGTACACAAAGTATTTTATAACTTTTTACATTGTTCCCTTTTTCCAAAATTAAAATATCAGCGAAAACAATGACGTCATATAATTATTTTTTTTTCAGCGCATATTAATTTGCACACCTTTTGATGCATTGGTGCAGTAATTTGGTGCGCTGCTTTCTAAAATTAGTATCTGTTGAACATACTTGCAACTTGCCTCGCAGGGTCCGACCACGAAGAGAATTATATATATAGATTAATATTTGAACTATAAATAACAAATAAATGCGCAAGCGCAATTAGAATGTTTACATGAAATCCAAGATGGTGGGAAGGAAAGGGAAAAAGAAGAAGGGGGCAACGGCGGTATGTTTACACAAAGTCCGAATGATTGTTATCGAACAAATAAGCGGACTAATTTTAAACAATTTTTTTCAGAGCGGTTTATAATTGACAAATTTAATTCATCGGGAAATACTTCAGTAAACATTTATCTCGCTTGACTTAAATTTCTGACACTGTCCTAATTTGATTTTGATCGCCGAAGGTGCTGGGTCTAAACACGAATTATTACTAGACTAGTAGTTAATTATTACTATTATTTTATTATTATGAAATTAAATAAAATTAATAAAAGCATAGGAAAAGTACTTTGAACAGGCGTACAATTAATTACATGTATATTAAATCATAAATTGTTACGATTAAGTATAAGAAACTTAAAATAAGAGTAATTGCTACATGTTACCTATTAGTATTAGTAATAGTAATAGGTATTAGTATTACTATTACCACGATTGCTACCCCCAGCAACGAGCCTGGCTCACAGCGCTTTAAGCCGCTTTACATTTAATTTACTTTTACATGGAGATAATAAAATACATATACTAATATACATATACTAATTAAATAAACATTCATATCATAATAACCACATAAATGACAGTACGTTATACATAAGCTACGTTGACGTTAATCATTAAAAAGAAATGTGTCATTAATTTTTAAAAGATGTGTCTTAAAGGCAGTTTTGAAGGACTTAGTCTTAGTTATTAGTAGGTAGTACCTAGTTGAAATACTACGGATGTGTAATGGTAGAGAATTCCATTTTTTGGCTGCACAAAAAGAGAATGACCTTTCGCCAAAGCCAAATGTTTAAGTTCATTGACCTCAAGACTCATCGTTCACAAGCAAATTATTCCACTGCCATGTGATGTGTGACTAACATCGTACATCAAGCAAAAACTTTGTACTATAGTATAGTAATAAAATACTCACAAATAGAACTAGTAGGCAGCTTTTTTATGTATGCAATAACCTCAGAGGGGGTGGTAAAGCTGTGGTCCTTCCCTCTGTATGTTTGTTGCTACTAAGTTGTTACTAAGTTCTAAGTGTCACTGGACTGGTCAGTAAGTAAAATTAGTAAAATTATAGTAAAATAGTATTCCCTGGATGATCAGTATGCAGGACTATTACTATCTATATATATAATTCACTTAAATGAGTATGTGCAAACGAGCATGCGGAATAACCCTCGCTGGGGTAAACTAATCACAGTTAATGGTTGGCAAGCCAAGATGGTGGAGGGGTGGGGCATGTCTTGAGACCAGCATGCTTTTTTGCATTCACTTTCGTTGTTCCTTCACAGAGTACATGAATTTCGTTGTGTATTGGTTATTGCATCGCCTGACATGCCGAAGGTCTAAGGTTCAAGCCCCAGCGGCAACATTTTTAAAAAAAAATTTTAAAATGTTTATTCCCGTTCTTTTCCCCCCTTACTTAGCGAACAAAAACACCGCTGCGTATGTATTTCACGGAAAAGCTTCGTTCAATGTTATACCAATTCCTTCATCAGGTAACTGTCTGTTTCTATCGGTCGCATATTTCTGGGGAAAGATTATAGACGAAGTTGTTGCTCTCCAACTTGGCTACATGGAATTAATATTTGTTTCTCAACATTGGGATAACTTCGTCGACGAGCTCTCTGTTGTTCTCAGTGACGGAAACGTAGTCGTACACTCTCAACAATTTGCTCAGTTCATGAATTCTTCAGGAGTATATAGTGGCAAAGTAGAAATTGTTGCGATGTCCGAAATACTTCCCAAAAATGCTTCGGCGGTCCCCCAACGTTCACTCGCGTTGTTCCCATTTGTTCGTGCTACTGTTTGTGTCCGTTCTCCCCATCTTATTTTTTCTTTGCACTATCTATGAGTTAGTTTGCGGCGTATGCTACGCCGCAGTTTGTATCTTGGTAAATATAATTTTAATAGTATTGTCTGAGTTAATGTTTGTGAAATATTGACAGAATATGATAGACAATAGGGCTTCAGGCTTTACTGCCGCAGAATAAGAATGCACCAATGATAATTTTAAAATTATTAATAGTATTAATAGATAATAAAAAGTACAGTTAACTTGGTAAGTTATAACTATAACCTAATAATAATAATTAATAATAATCACTGTCTACTTAGTCACTTTATTTTAGGCATGGCAATGTTATATAATTAATATAAAATAAGTAAATTTGAGGGAGTATGCCATAAACGTACATGGAATAGTGGGGGGGGGGTCACACTAGAAATAGTTTATTTGTATTTTGTTATCCCAAAACATTTTTTAAGATTTCAGGAAGAATAGGCATAGGGGTCATAAAATATATCATTTAGGCACACAAAGCTAAGCAGATCATGGAAATTTATCATGCTTATGAATTTTGATGCTAGCCATAGTCCTTTTATGTACTGTTGTTGAGAAGATGGTTACTGTTTTGTTATTATCTTGCATTTTCCTAAGTATTCGATTGAAAGATAAGCAGTTCTGCTTCATGCTTAGATATTCATGGAAAGACATTAGTAAGTAATTCACATCATACTAAATATGTAATTTCCTTAAATTTAAACCTTTTTGAAAAGCACTGATACTTATATTCTTCTGGAAATTTATTTATAAAACAAATCTCATTGAAATAGAAAGTTACTCTTATAAAATTTTCTTATAAAATAATATATAAGCTTTGTGGTTTTATTACATCACTTAAGTGGTAGAGAAAAAAAAGAGTTATGATGATCTGCACTTTTTCTTGACAGTACCTAAACTTTATGTTTTATGATACATATTACTGAGACGATTTCAATTCAATACAATGCCTTACCCCACCAATTTCACCCTCTTCCGTACACAATTTTTCAATCTTATTCAATTATCATTTTTAAAGGAAGATTGAACTCAAAACATCATCTGGATATTATTGACTGAAATCCAGATATTCATAATTAAACCCCCTTCCTTATCTCCACATCATATACAGTTAACTGTGCTGTCAGACTATGGACTCACTTGCACCAACATTTATAGTTTATAGCATATACCGTATATACTCGTTCTAAAGCCAACCTTTTTTGGACAAAATCTAGGGGAAAATGTTGGAGGGGGGGGTCGGATTGCGAGCGGGTCATAGGTCATTTCTGCATGTACATTGAATATCGGTGTTGTGAGTGAGTAAAGTGGGGGAGGGAAGGTGTCTCCTATCATGGGCTTGTGTCGGTATATCAAAGCAAGTTGGCTTCTTTTCATAAGAAACTTAGACACCGCCTCTCTTTTCTGTCAAGCCTTCTAGCCGGTATTGATGTCTCCCCCCCTCTCAATATCAACATTGTCCTTGATAATTCTGCCCCTATTATGTCATTTTCGCTAACTGGCAAACTCTGTAAGTCCAATTTTTTTTCAGGTCCCTTTGAGTTCGACTTAGAGAGGTCCGACTGTATATTGATGAAACATTTCTGGTGTTATTTACTGACTTTATTAAAATTAAATATAAAAAACATCTTCGTTTCGTTTTAATACAATAAAAAGCCCTCTATTGAATGCTATAAAAATGACATCCATCTTCTTTGTTATTTAAATCTCTTTGTTCTTCAAACTAAACAAAGGCAAAAGTAAGTAATCATAATGACCTATTTAGCTTTTACAGTCGGACCTAGCTAAGTCGAACTTCCCTAAGTCATAAACCTCCCTATGTCGAAGTAATTGTTAGGTCCCTGCCAAATTCCATAAGACTAATGTATTTTAGATCTCCTTAAGTCAAGAGTTTTGGCTTCCAACCTCTGTAAGTCAAATTTTTCAAGGTGTTTGGGTAAAAGGAAAAATAAATCTTATTCCCCTATCCCACTGTGTTTTCTCAGTGGTGTTGGTATTTCAAAGCTAAGTCAGCTTCCTTTTCATATGAAACATCAGACACCGCCTCTCCTTCCTGTCAAGCCTTTCTCACTAGTATGTACACTCCACCCCCACCCCCATATCAACATTCTCTTTGATTAATCTGCGCCTAACTCGAAAACTCCGTAAGTTGATTTTTTTTTCGGGTCCCTTTGAGTTCGACTTAGAGAGGTCTGACTGTAGTTTTTAAAAAAAAATTTGTACCATTTTTTTTACTCTGTCCTATTATTTTTTGGGTTCGGCTTGCGAGCGGGTGACACACTTTTTATACTATTCTCTGCCAAAAGTGGGGGGGGTTGGCTTATGAACGAACGGGCTATAGAACGAGTATATACAATGTACTGTAATTTACATATTGCTTTGTTGTAGGTCATGGATATTATCTTCTTAAATATTTCATGCACTCTTCCTTCAATCTTCCTAAACGCTTTCTTCAAACTTCCAACAGTCATCCTTTGACCTTTTTTACAATCTTCTTTTAAATTTACTTGTCCAATAATTTTCCCTTAACTTTCCTAATATCAATGTTTATTCTTCCATCATCATTTTCAAATCTACCATACCCCTAAACAATTTTTAAAAAAAAACTTTTTACCGGAGCATGAAGCTCACAGCATGACCACATATTTTTCACTTAATATCATTAGGATATAAAACACGAGGAGCTGGAGGAAGGGACAGTTTTGAAAAGAAACCAGAATGCAAAATATATGTACATGTATTAGATATTTTTAACTGAAGCAAATTGCTCAAGAATGGGTGCATTTTTCAGCTGTAGTTAGCTGGAGGGTGATATTAATTTCAAAAGAAAAGAAAAATTCATGAGAGAGTGGTCAAGTTAATTAATGGTATTAAATGACCAAATTATAACTGTGGGCCATTAAACTGATTTCATCAGAGCAGAAACCGATAATCAATGAGCCATTGAAAAGCTTTAGGATCCTCATAGATACAAAGTTTTCAAATATATTATTTGCATACATACGATCATTTGTTAGTTCTAAGTGGCTCAGATGTGGCCTGTGTACTGCAACCGTAATTTAAGCCCCATAGTCCAGTGTTTTCACTAACTTAGTTACAAACCTTGAAATATAATTATTTTTTTTTACAATACCTAACTGCACAATGCACTTAACTTTTTTATAAAAATTATATATTGAGAAAGCCCCTCCCCCCCCACACTTGACTCCCTCCACATTGCGATGGGGGAGTAAGATTTATTTTTCCTTTTACCCAAACACCTTGAAAAATTTGACTTACAGAGGTTAAAAGCCAAAACTCTTGACTTAAGGAGATCTAAAATACATTAGTCTTATGGAATTCGGCTGGGATATATGTATATGTATTTAGTTTTGAAACTTCTTTTCTCATTCTGGATTGGTTAAAAAGGCGGCAGTTGTGTCACAAACAACATTAGTGGCAACACCAAATCCGCAAATTTCTCAGCATGTTGGTAGATCGGCTCCATCAACTTCGGGCACTACATCAAAGCCAAAGTCGACCACAGTGCCTCGTATCCTTGGTCCCCCTGTTTCCCCAGGAGATGAGTTCAGTGAACCTGAGAGCAGCTTATTTGATTATCAACAAATGGATGAAGCTGGGTAAGTGAAAACACATTTAAGTTTAAGGCCATCTGAGATTTTTTTATGTGCTTAAAAAATGCGGTACGGGTTTGATCATCACAAAACACATTAGCAGTACCAAATAGGCTTGACTAGACCATTAGAGAGGCTTTGGGGGGGGGATATTGGAAAACCACTTAATTGCATCATTTTGTTTAAATACTGAAGATATTAATCCTCTAAAATCAGATTTGTGAATAGAAAAAGAAGTCATAAACTGATGCTCATGATCCTTAAATTTTGTCTGCATTCTTATTCTAGTTTTTATGATTATCAGTTACATGACAGTTGGTTTTGGTACATGGCCAGCGAATGGAAGACAACAGAGACATGAGTCTCAGCCTCAGTTTCGTCAGTCAGGTAGTGTTGGAATCTATGCAACTCCAGGTAAATACAATATCTATTTTAAGATTTGCGTTTTCTTTCTTAATGTTTCACCTTTATTAAGCCTAAATTTTATAGTGGTATAGTTTGTGATTAATTTTCAAATGAAAACTTTTCTCTGTTACTTTAAATTATATGAATATTTTTTGTTTAAATAGCAGGTCTTCCTTAAAATATTGTCTTTCAAAAACAAAAATCTATATCTCTTCAACTTAAATAGGGTGATCTAGAAATGTTTGGACAAGGAGACTCCAGTCAGATTGCAAACATCTCTGATCTTTATGCCACACCAATGAAAAAGGGGAAGGGTAAAATGGTAAGAATAAATTTAATTATAATAGTCCTAATCCAAAGTTTTTTCAACAATTTAAATTAATTTTCGGACATATTATGTACAAAATTAACTACAGTCGAACCCACTTAACTCGAACTCGGTTAACTCGACCACCCCTACTAACTCGACGTTTTTTATTGAAACCGCCAAATTCTCTCTTTGTCTTAGCATTTTCTCATCGGTTAATTCGATTTTTTTAAGTCGCCAAAACCTAATACCTCGAGCACAAAAGAGGGCCAAATTTGCAACTTAACGTTGGTTAGCTCGATCCTCGAATGTTCGCCTAGCAATGCACTTTGGCATTTTTAGTTCAAAACAGTGTTGACATCTCGCTTTCTTCGAGACTTCCGGCTATTGTGTGATTCTTCGAGATTTCAATAAAAATTACCGGATGTTATTATCTTCTTTCACTTTTGATCCATGTGTGAATTAGATGTATTCACCCGAGGTGCCCGTAAATCGCGTTAGCTGTCTTTAATCCGTCATTTCGCAGTGCATGTTATATTATTATTAAACTTAATTCATTTCTGATGCATTAATCATTTTATTTTTTAAGATAAACGAATATCTTTAGAAATGAAAATAAAGGTTTGTATCGAGAATCGACGGTGGTTTTTATTTAATTAAATAAAAAAATTATTATTCTTTTAAAAGTTTGTTGTTGCTTTGTTACCAGTAAGATACATGACTGGGACTAACACGCGCGTGACGGTGAAATCAAATCATTTTCTTAATATTCCAGTATATATATATATAATATACACGTCATCACTTTTGTAGGTCGAATTCTGATAAGGAATGATTTTTTTAAAAATTCGCTTAGACTTAGTTGCAGGCCGAGGTCTATCACACAGCGTGCTGTGATCAACGGTCAAGGCGCAATAGTTTTATTTATATTACAAGTTTGATTGACTGAGGAAATTCGAGAGGGGTCTGATAGTGACAGATATCCTGCACGCCAAAAGCATTAAACTTAAAATTACCATATAGATATGTTTATTTTATTTTTTTTAATTCGCTGATTCGACTGATATTGCAAACGCGAGCGGCTGTGACAATAGTGATATGCCACGCGCCATGAGGCGAGGCAAAAATTTTGACCCTTTAACGCATGCGCAGACGATTATAAACTGGTAACTTTTATATATTTTTTTTCATATCTTTTTTAATTAAATGGAATCGAAACATGACCACAGAGACGTAATCAAAGTCCTTTACTTCGGCATAAAAATATATATATATAAAAATTCCAGACTACTCATAACTTTTCCCGACTTTGAAGGCCGAGAAATTTTTTTAAGAATTCCCGACTTTTTCCCCGTTTTCCTGAGTGGGAACCATGGTTATATTTAAACGGTCCTTAAAAACGAATGGTCATTACAACCTTAGGAAAGAGTGAAGAAAATTAGGGTTCCGATACGATTCCGATTAATCGTCCCATCACTAATTAACGCACATCATGTACATAAAGAAATTTCAAGCACATGTTAATATTTTGCCGCCATATTGGTTTTCGTTTTAACTCGATCATCGGTTATCTCGACGCCATTTTTCATTCCCCAACGCCGTCGACTTAACCGGTTTTGACTGTACTTGAAATCTTGCACCTTGAATGCACACATGGGTCGAAAATATTGCACAGCTTATGTTGCCATGTTTACTAGAAACTGACTGAAAGTGATTGACTTGTTTTGACAGAGGCTGAAATTATGCTGCAAGTCTAAAATGACTTTTAGCAGAAACCAAAAGTGACTTCAGAATCAGACATAGCCTTAATAAACATATATATATATCAATGTATTTCAAAACTGTTTGGTAACATTGAATACTTTTGTGACTTTTCAATAATGAACTCTACACTGTTTTTACTTTTTATGACAGTTGTTTTAAAAATAAATTGATTTTCTCATCGATAAAGTAAACATTTCGAATGACTTTTTTTGTAATACTATGGCACTCTTACCGACTACACACAGTTTTTTGGTAAACTATACGTAAAAATAGTATCTCTTTTGAGATTTTAAGGTCTCCAGGGGCTGGATGAGAAGGCCTCGCGTGCCGCATGTGGCCCGCCGGCCGTAGTTTGGAGACCCCGGCTATAAACCATAAATGTTATTACTATTCTTATTTTATCCATTAGTGTTAATTGGGATTTATGATTTACAAATCCCTGTTTTGGATCATGTTCTTCCCTTAAGTTCTAGCCTTTATTGCTCCTCATTACCCCACACCATCTTCAAAGGTAGAAATAAACTTTTTTAATTACGTTTAGCAGGAACAAAATTGGCTAGAGTGTAGCATTATATAAATAAACCTAATGTCTTTGTATTGTTTTAGTGGTGTATATTTTTCAAAGAAAATAAATGTTGTTAACTTGTTCAGACTTTTTAAAGTAATCTAGTATCTTATAATATGTGCAGTAAATGATGTGCTAAGATAAAATTATTCCTTGCATCTTTTGATCCCATTTTTGTGTGTTTGCGTTGGTCAAAATTGAAAACCAGCAAACATTGCCACCAAGGGCTGCCCTCTCTATCACACTGTATGAATTATATTATATCTTTATTTTAAGAAATACTGAACAAATAAATCATTATATTGTTGTTAAGATTAATTATATGAGCAATGATTAATATTAAGAAGGCAGACAGAAGAGTGACAGTCTGACTTTAAATTGACTGCTGATTGTGAAAATATGGTGAAATGATCATACGACAACTTTTGGTTCTGTAAACAAATTTCTAATGTGTACATAGACAACGGAATTGGGCAGTTAAAAAAGTGAAAAATGGTCTTGCTACAAAGAATGAGACTTTATTCTTGACAATTATTTTTACGCATGTGTAAGTTGTCATCTATGAGTATCAAGTTTAAGAAAGTTGGCAGAATATTTTAAACCTGAATGTAGTCATGGTTGGAATGTTGTGATGTGAGAAGTCTGTAACATTGTGGTATCATATCAGAGAAAGACTTCTTTAGGTAAAGAAGATTTCAAATAAAATATAAATATCGTAAGTCTATCATTTATGTATATCAAGTCTTGCATGGATGACCTTGTTTGTCAACACCTGCTTTAACAAATACAAAAATGAAAAAAATGTGTACAAAATAAAACAACAAACAAAAAAACAATAAGTGGGTTGACCTGGTGGATATATTTATTTATTTTTGTCAAATGATTTTTCAGAAAAAAAGTGTTGAAGTGGATCAAGCTGATTCAAGCTCCATGAATAGAACACAACAAGATGTGGCAACAGAGATGAAGAAGTTCTACAATTTACCATCTGATCAGAATGAAACTGTTAGTATTGTGTCTCATTATTTCAATAGTGTCTTAGACATTAAAAGTACCGCTACTGTTAGTATTGTGTCTCATTATTTCAATAGTGTCTTAGACATTAAAAGTACCGCTACTGTTAGTATTGTGTCTCATTATTTCAATAGTGTCTTAGACATTAAAAGTACCGCTACTGTTAGTATTGTGTCTCATTATTTCAATAGTGTCTTAGACATTAAAAGTACCGCTACTGTTAGTATTGTGTCTCATTATTTCAATAGTGTCTTAGACATTAAAAGTACCGCTACTGTTAGTATTGTGTCTCATTATTTCAATAGTGTCTTAGACATTAAAAGTACCGCTACTGTTAGTATTGTGTCTCATTATTTCAATAGTGTCTTAGACATTAAAAGTACCGCTACTGTTAGTATTGTGTCTCATTATTTCAATAGTGTCTTAGACATTAAAAGTACCGCTACTGTTAGTATTGTGTCTCATTATTTCAATAGTGTCTTAGACATTAAAAGTACCGCTACTGTTAGTATTGTGTCTCATTATTTCAATAGTGTCTTAGACATTAAAAGTACCGCTACTGTTAGTATTGTGTCTCATTATTTCAATAGTGTCTTAGACATTAAAAGTACCGCTACTGTTAGTATTGTGTCTCATTATTTCAATAGTGTCTTAGACATTAAAAGTACCGCTACTGTTAGTATTGTGTCTCATTATTTCAATAGTGTCTTAGACATTAAAAGTACCGCTACTGTTAGTATTGTGTCTCATTATTTCAATAGTGTCTTAGACATTAAAAGTACCGCTACTGTTAGTATTGTGTCTCATTATTTCAATAGTGTCTTAGACATTAAAAGTACCGCTACTGTTAGTATTGTGTCTCATTATTTCAATAGTGTCTTAGACATTAAAAGTACCGCTACTGTTAGTATTGTGTCTCATTATTTCAATAGTGTCTTAGACATTAAAAGTACCGCTACTGTTAGTATTGTGTCTCATTATTTCAATAGTGTCTTAGACATTAAAAGTACCGCTACTGTTAGTATTGTGTCTCATTATTTCAATAGTGTCTTAGACATTAAAAGTACCGCTACTGTTAGTATTGTGTCTCATTATTTCAATAGTGTCTTAGACATTAAAAGTACCGCTACTGTTAGTATTGTGTCTCATTATTTCAATAGTGTCTTAGACATTAAAAGTACCGCTACTGTTAGTATTGTGTCTCATTATTTCAATAGTGTCTTAGACATTAAAAGTACCGCTACTGTTAGTATTGTGTCTCATTATTTCAATAGTGTCTTAGACATTAAAAGTACCGCTACTGTTAGTATTGTGTCTCATTATTTCAATAGTGTCTTAGACATTAAAAGTACCGCTAGACATTTTCAAAAGTACATTTATCTAATAAATTTTTCAAAAAATGTTTTTATCATAATGGGAATATTTACATACCTTGATTTAATTCCATAACACTGTTGGATTCTTATTTGACTTTTATCATAATGGGAATATTTACATGCCTTGATTTAATTCCATAACACTGTTGGATTCTTATTTGACTTTTCACCCATCTTGATCCAAATTTATTTCCCTGTTGTTCAAGTATTTCAACTATTCTCTCTCTAAAATTACATATTTTTTTATTTTTGCCGCCTGGGGCGGTCTCCAATTTGCCGCCCTTTTTAAGGGACGTCCATAAATGACGTCACGCACCTGGATGGGGGGAGGGAGTCACATACGTTTGTGAAGATGTGTAACGAAGGGGGGGGGGTTAAGAAATGTGACGTCAAGTCAAAACGTGCAACTTTGAATAAATTCCCACTTAAATATTTGATTACTGACACTTTATTTAATGACGTTTATGTTAATCACGTGTTACGATATGTTAATGCAGCGTTACACTAAAAACATACTTAAATGGAAAAAATTTAATTTGAAACATGATCATTTTCAAACAGAAATTACGTCTTTTATTTGGGGGGGGGGAGTCCTAAGCTTTGTGACGTCTTATTGAAGAAGGGGTCTAAGTTTTTGTGATGACGTGTGACGAGGGGGGAGGGGGTGAAATATCAGCCAAAATAGCGTGCTTCATTTATGGACAGCCACTTAGTCGATTATAATATGTTTTTAAAAATATTAATACACATGAATAAATAATTGTAATTGAAACGAAGTAAAGGTGGGGAACATGTTTACCATTGCATGCCATATTTATGTAAGAGTAATAAAAGAGGTGCATAAGATTATATACCTATAAATGCACATTTATAAAAATACAAGATACTTGTTTAAAGGCCACAAGAAAGTTACTGAGGTCGCAGCCCCCCCCCCAATGAGACAAAACATTTCCAAATTTACATTTTTTATAAAAAATTACCAAATACTATTCTTTTATTTTGTATTTATAAATAAATGATTTTTTTTTACAAACAAAGAAATTGTATACATTAGCAAAACCAATACTGGGCTGTAGTTGAGGGATTCATTGTTTAACTTTACCATCAAGCACGTAACGAATGGAAAACCAAAGAGAACAAATACCAAGCAGATGGGTGAGAAAGAAATCAGGGCCAAAATTTAACAACCAGTGGAGGCAGAGGCTCTAATATAAGGACACCATGTTTGATTCACTCGGAGAACCCAACTGGGGCAGAACTTTGAAGAAATCACCCAGAGAGAGACAGACTAAAGTAGTGAAAGTGGGAATGTGGGAGACACGGTGGTTAGTAGTAAACATAGCAGTAGAGAAACTATACTGTTGGACCAGACTTGATAGAAAACAATTCATAGCAGAGAATAACCAAAGAGGCACCTTGTTACGTGATGTCTGCTTGCTCAGGTACAAGTGACAGAAAGAGCTGGTTTTACAATCCCATGTGTTATTTTGTAAAATAGGTTGATAAAAACCATTGCTAAGATGTTTGTATGCGTTAAGTTTTGCTTTTTATAATCCTTTTTTTATAAAGATGTCCAAAGATACAAGAACTCATTTATCTCATATGTACCCTGGCAGCCACCACACAGACAGTGGTCGTGGATCAACTAGACCACGTAAGTTTTAACTGAAGTTTTGAGAAACTGTTCAAATTCAAAGTAACATATTGATAACTTTAGAAGGAATAATTTTAGTTTTAAAATTAATGAAAGAACCGTTAGGCTTTGCTTTGAATCATATATGATTAATGTGTTTTTATCTAGTAATTTGCCACTAACTTTAATGTGTTTTTATCTAGTAATTTGCCACTAACTTTAATGTGCTTTTATTTTTAATCCGTCTTAATACATTGCAAATTACTTATTTCTTTGAAAGACTTCCCTTGTGTAAATGTATCTTGTAAATAAATCATTTGAAAAATTTACTTAATGCCTTCAGCCAACTAAGACAAGAACAATACATAAAGTAAAATTATGGGAAACTTTCAACATAAAATTGTACTAGTTTTTTTTAATTGGTTTTAGACATCAGACTCCTTAATTGCCTTAATTCATACTGTACTTATGTCACCATAAATTTAAAATTGTTTATTTCTGGATCATTCTACAACTCGTTTATTATT
This sequence comes from Ampullaceana balthica, assembly GCA_944989445.1. NCBI lineage: Eukaryota > Metazoa > Mollusca > Gastropoda > Lymnaeidae > Ampullaceana > Ampullaceana balthica. The sequence goes on from CALYLW010000359.1 coordinate 508,050, forward strand.
GTACATTTCCTTGAGTGTTAGATAATTCCATAATTAAGCATGTTCCCAATTATATTTTTTAAGATTAGATTTAGACTTATATTTATATACTGTACTTGTGAAATATATTATTAGCATGCATAAGATCATTTGTTAGCTCTCAGTGGGTCAGATGTGGCATGTGTGCAGTAATTTGTTAGCTCTCAGTGGGTCAGATGTGGCATGTGTGCAGTAATTTGTTAGCTCTCAGTGGGTCAGGTGTGGCATGTGTGCAGTAATTTGTTAGCTCTCAGTGGGTCAGGTGTGGCATGTGTGCAGTAATTTGTTAGCTCTCAGTGGGTCAGATGTGGCATGTGTGCAGTAATTTGTTAGCTCTCAGTGGGTCAGATGTGGCATGTGTGCAGTAATTTGTTAGCTCTCAGTGGGTCAGATGTGGCATGTGTGCAGTAACTTGTTAGCTCTCAGTGGGTCAGATGTGGCATGTGTGCAGTAACTTTGTTAGCTCTCAGTGGGTCAGATGTGGCATGTGTGCAGTAATTTGTTAGCTCTCAGTGGGTCAGATGTGGCATGTGTGCAGTAATTTGTTAGCTCTCAGTGCGTCAGATGTGGCATGTGTGCAGTAAGTTTGTTAGCTCTCAGTGGGTCAGATGTGGCATGTGTGCAGTAATTTGTTAGCTCTCAGTGGGTCAGATGTGGCATGTGTGCAGTAATTTGTTAGCTCTCAGTGGGTCAGATGTGGCATGTGTGCAGTAACTTGTTAGCTCTCAGTGGGTCAGATGTGGCATGTGTGCAGTAACTTGTTAGCTCTCAGTGGGTCAGATGTGGCATGTGTGCAGTAACTTTGTTAGCTCTCAGTGGGTCAGATGTGGCATGTGTGCAGTAATTTAAGCCCTCATAGTCTAGTGTAACGCTGGCGAACTGTGCAGTAATGTAAGCCCCATAGTCTAGTGTAACGCTGGCCAAACTGTCCAGTGTAACGCTGGCCAAACTGTCCAGTGTAATGCTGGCCAAACTGTCCAGTGTTTTCACTGACTTAAGTGCAGACAATTATAAACTTGAAATTCTGTTTTTGATATCTTCTCAAATTTGCTATTTTGTGATAGTGTAATTTATTAAATATAGTTGTAGGTGAGAAAGGATCTCTTAATCAACTAAACTTTCATATTTCTTTTCTTTGTAACCTGTACCATGGCTAATCATGCAGTCCAGTCAATATTTTGAAAATGACACTTTCATTTTGTTTATGTGTTAACTTGTTAAAATCTCAAAGCACAAAATATTTTTTATTAGCCAAAGAAAGGATCAAAATAGTTTCAAGTACCTGCTGACACTTTTTCTGCCATAGTTATAATATTTTACTTACCACTTTTAATTCAAAGTAAAAATTAAAATTCATGAAATTGTAACTGTCATTATTTCAAAATCGATTTTGGAAGGGAAAATGTGTTTTAAAAAATATGCTGCATACCAATTTCTGCATTTATACTTCTTGATTTATCACAATATTCCTTGTTTTTTTTTCTTCCCAAAATCATGTTCATTGTGCATTATTTTTGATGGAACTTAGAAAGCTTAGATGATGAAGATGGACACAGAAGTCCAGATTTGGTTCACATTTCTGATCATTTGAACAAGGGTCAACACAACAGAACAGTTTATAAAGTCGTATCATCTCTGGAAGCACAGCCAGAAGATCAGGTTGATGGTGGGCGACCACAGCTGGTGGACAATGACGTGGTGGAGGAATTAATCCGAGCTAGTAAAACAGGTTATCAGGCGACATCTTTTTTTGTGGAGTGAGGAGCAAACTCTGGGGGTGATTGAGCAGATTGTAGTTTAAAGTTGAACAAAGAATTACCACAAAGATTGTAGTTTAAAGTTGAACAAAGAATTACCACAAAGATTGTAGTTTAAAGTTGAACAAAGAATTACCACAAAGATTGTAGTTTAAAGTTGAACAAAGAATTACCACAAAGATTGTAGTTTAAAGTTGAACAAAGAATTACCACAAGTTATTTTTATAAAGTTATTGCTCCTTTTTTTATAAGAAAAGTTTGAACTTGAATTAGTTGATCTGTTTAAAATGGTTTCAATCAATGCTTTACTTTACCCTTGTTTAAAAAAAATAAATGTGCCTCATCAGGCTTTGAATTGTTCAGATAGACCTATAAATTCTTTTAGTAGTTTCTAATTATCAAACAAATATTGTTTTTTTAAATTTAATAATCTATTTACTGTATTCCTAATGGTAACACATTTGACACTTTTTTTTCATTTAGTTATTACTTTTTATAGAAATAGATTAAAATAAAAACAAAGAGCATTTTGAATGATTGCAAATGTTTAAATAGAAAATAAGTCATCCAGCCGGCTTGGTCAATTTGAATGATTCATTCATTTAACTCATAGTTGAAGTTCATTATTTTTTAAATTATGAGCAATTGTCAAATGTCCTTGTCAATGCTAGGGTTAGTTTACTCCCTTTACGCCTGCAGCTAAATTGTCATAATTAAAAGGAAAACACAATTAAATATTTATAAAATTAAAATATTTCAAATGTCTCCTGCAATCTCTCAGTGTTGTAATACAATGTTTCTTGCAACACATAATTTTGGTGGTGTTTTTGGTTTTATTTTTCTAAAATTTCTGTCGTGTTTGCTTATCTAAATGTTTTATTTTCTCAACTGGCGAGTATGCAGAATTGATTTGACACCATAATCCCACCCCTTTAACTGGTCAGTTTTTTTTCCCTAGTTCGTTACATGTTTTGTTTTTTCTTTACTTTGAATTTTTAAAAGTCAGTTTTCACCAACAAAAATTGGCTTTGCTTAAATTGACATGACTTGGCATGAAATATTGAAAATGATTTCAATATAGGCTGTGTGTTGTTTTTTTCACCATGTACCATAATGAGTAAAATAATTTTAAAAATAAACTTTTTTCCTGGGGGGGGGGAAATGGGTATAATATATATTTTATGTACATTTAACAAAATGAAAACTTAAGATACTTCTCATTGATTAAAATTATAGATGAGGGTTGAACCAAAATTAAATGTAACTTTTAATACCATCTAATTTTTTTAATTGAAAAGTAGCTTATTTTAAATTAAACTAAGTAATCCTAATAAAACGTAATTCCACATATCTTAATGTGTCTACTTACAATCCAGGTGGACGAATGACTCAAATGAGAACAGCCCAGAGGTTCTGACATCGAAATGTCTGACCTACAAGCCTACAATGAAGAGCTATTATCAGAACTTTATTCATTAAGGAAAGTAGCTGAAGCTTTTCGAGAAGGAAGTAAGTACATTCTTCAAACTAAATTGTTAGTAAGCTAATCATCTGTGTAGTCCTTAACTCTTTTTATTTACATAGTTATGACAATTAGGGCTGTAAATATTGTTGAAAAATGCTGCCCGGGTACAAATTTTGAACGGGAACCCGGGTACCTGTTCAAAATGTTTGCCGTCATGCCCGCTATTAGCCATATACTTCAATGTTTATTATGGAAATGCTAATGGAGACGTAATGAACCAGTGATGTAAAAATGATGACATTAAAATACTATAGTACAGTGGTGTAAAAACAATGAGCAGAGGGGTGCCGAAGTGATTTGTTTTTGGAGGGGTGTGGGGGGGGCTAAACAAAGTCTTTTAAAGATAAAGGGCAGTAATCGTATAATGACATGGCAGTTTATTTCTAGTTCATAGCTGACAACTGTTGTAATTAACCAAACTTTCTTGGACTTGCCCCTACTGGATGGACCAAGTCCCCAGCATTATTTTTGTTGTGAAAATCATGCGCCTGAAATATTATCTTTTTAAAAACTGAATAATAGAGTAGGTGTTTTTTTAAAGTATGGTGGGTATAGGAGTGGAGAAAGGAGTAGGGGAGGGGTTGATAATCAACATTGGCACGGCTCAACCGGTAACTCAAAGTGGTCGGCGTATTTCAAAGTCATTTCTGTCATTTCCTGCCCTTCCTAAGTCTCCGTCATGCGGTCTATTTTCCTTATTTGAAAAATTCAAAGAACCAAAACCTTTTTAGTGTTATATTATTTTTGTTTCATGTTCCAAGAAAAAAGGTGTATCAAAATACATTACAGTTTTTGGGACCGTGTTTTATTTCAGGTTGAAAGTTATTTTTTTAAAGCGTTTTCATGTTAAACCTATTTCACAGCATATATTTCAAAGGAAAAGTTTTAATTTGATAAATTGTTTGCGAGCCAAAATGTGAACACAGAAGAGCCGCAGTTCAACCACTTTTGGTACAGACATTGCAGCAACATTTTAACGGATTCCCGGGTACAATGAAGTTTTTATAGAACTTTTAGCCTGTTAAAAAGAAATGGAAAAATGTTAATAAACCTTTTTTTTAAAAAGACCTTATGTCAAAGACAAGTTAAAAATACTCATAATAATATACAAAAACCTTTATAATAAAATACAAGGAGAGCACCAAATCTAAAAAGAAGTCTGTACATAAAGTATTTTCAAAAGTTTAATCAAACGAAGCATAATTAACTTTGGTCTACATTAAATTAAAATTGTGTTCGGTTTTCTTGTCCAATTCTGAGGGGTCTGTACCTACTGGATTTTTTTGTTAACACTTTTTCTGTTGCAGTATGCATCTGTTATTGGAACTTATGTTATTTTAGTTAAAAGTGATGAAGTTTTTACTGCGCATCTACCTGATGAGGACACAGTTTTAATCTTATCATTCTTGATGATTTGTGAAGCTTGGTCTCAGGAATTCCGTTGTACAACAAAGATTAAGTTCCCAGTTTAAGTTATCACATATATTATATCTTCAGTTTGAGTATTTCAATTCTATCCTTTGTTGCAGACTTTGATGATGCTAAGACACTATTCTTGAAGAGCCAGATGGATGAGATGAAAGGAGAGAACGAGACCCTGAAAAATACAATTCACCGTTTAAATGTTGAACTCAGTGACTACCAGGCCAAATACCGACCTGTTGATCATTCACAATTAAAACAGGTGCCTTCTGAGTTTTATTTCTCTTTATCATTAGATGCCAAGTTATTCATTTGTAAATTTATGTAAATTCTTAAATGGTATAGTTTAGTTTTAATTTTTGTATCGTAGAGACAGAGATTGATTAATTAAAGGCTTACCAATAATACTTCCTAATTAAGTTATTTTTTAATAGAAAGAATGCAATCGTTTTTAAGTTCAAAAACAGAAGTATAGTTTATTCAAATTAGTATAATTAAATTTGTGTTATTATTCAGATGCATTTGAACTGCCAACATTTTTTATACATTATTATATTAAAATTTGTGACATTCATTTCTCCTATGTTCAGGCAAGAGAAATAAGTGGTCTCCCTTCATCTGGTCCTGTTCCATCATGGCTGGTGAGTAGATAATGGAGCTTATTGTTTATTGATATTAGTGGCTGCTTATAATTCTGGGTTTGTGGGCCATTCATTAAATACCTATTTAGAAAAAGTCACATCGTCTTTCCCTCCCCCTATTGCATGTGTATTTTTTAACTTTAACACTCATGCTAAATACATTGACCCCCCAACCCCATTAATACCCAATCAAATTAATTAAACATATATGAAGGCTGTGTCAATATTGTTGGAATAAAGCTGCGCGGTACCCGTCCAAAATTTGAACGGTTACCCGTTTGAAATGCCTCAAAGTTTTCGCCGTCATGCCCTCAATTAGCCTCATACTTTTTTGTTTATTATGGAAATGCAAATTTAGATGAAATGAATCAGCGATGTAAAAATGATGACATTAAAATACTACTATATTACAAAGGTGTACAAACAATGAGGAGAGGGGTGCCAAAGTGATTTTGGTGCTAAAAAAAGTCTTATAAATATAAATGGCGGTAATTGTATGATGGCGGGTTATTTCTAGTTCATAGCTGACAACTGTTGTAATTAACCAAACTTTCCAGGACTTGCCGTGACTGAGTGGACCCATCCCCCAGCATTTTTCTTTTTATTATAGTGAAGATCATTCAACGGTTGAAACATTGTTTTTTAAAGCCCAAGAATAAAGCAGGTGTTGTTTTTTTTAAAGTATGGTGGGAATAGGAGTAGAGACATGTGTGAATGGGGGGGGGATTAGGTAAACAACATTGGCCGTCTCTATCGGTCTCAAAGATGTGCGGCGTGTTTCAAAGCCAAAACTAAGGTCATTATTAGGTAAACAACATTGGCTCGTCTCAATCGGTCTCAAAGATGTGCGGCGTGTTTCAAAGCCAAAACTAAGGTCATTATTAGGTAAACAACATTGGCTCGTCTCAATCGGTCTCAAAGATGTGCGGCGTGTTTCAAAGCCAAAACTAAGGTCATTATTAGGTAAACAACATTGGCTCGTCTCAATCGGTCTCAAAGATGTGCGGCGTGTTTCAAAGCCAAAACTACCAGCCCTTCCTAGTTCTAATTTCATTACTTGAACAAATCAAAGATCCAAAACCTTTTTGTTTAAAATGATTTTTGTTACATGTTCCGAGAAAAAGAAATTGTATCAAAATACATGGTAGTTTGTTGGGACTGTGTTTTATTTCCGTTTGACATTTATTTCTTTTTAAGCGTTTTCATGTTAAAAGTTTTTCAGAATATATATTTCAAAAGAAAAGTTTTAATTTGATAAATTGTTCGTGAGCCAAAATTTGAACACAGAGGAGCCACAGCTCGACCACCCTTGGTATTAGGGGTGTGCCGGAATCCGGTTCTGCCGGATTTTGCACTATCCGGTGAAATCCGGTTCCGCCGGATTTACATGTATCCGGAACAACTGGAATCCGGAATATACCGGATTTCGGAATTTGCCAGATTTTGTGACTCACCGAAACATAATCTGAAATAAAAATAATTCTCTTTCCCAAATTCCACACGATCACGATACATTAATCGATTGTTTCGAGCGTTGAGCTTGTTTAATGTTTAATATTCCGAATTATTCGTGATGTCATCTTAACCGCAATCACCAATGACGTTGTAACAGAAATAATAAGCAACTATACTGCCCAAGCGCCTGGCCGCCAGCCCGCCACCTTACCGAGCACGGCATACGACTATCAAATTGCGTTAAGCCAGTAGGCCTGTGCTGACCTAGCCTATCTATGAATACTTTTAGGGACACACACTGATCGACCTGACGTCAGTCTGCTTAGGAATTAGTCATTGGTGCAGAGATATAGATTACCCGTACTGCCCTGCGGAGCTGTCTGCTCACCAAGCATAATAATAATAACAACAACATAGAAACTTATTATGCGCCAAATTACAGTGAAACAATTAAGTGATCTCCAACGAGTTATAAATTTATACTAGAGTGCTCCTGTAAACAAAAAAAGTGATAGCGCAAGAATTGCGCTTGATAGCGCAAGAATTGCGCTATCTCTGATTGGCTGGTCGGTTACCACTTGGTTACCTAACGCGATAGAAATTTATCTCAGTTTTCAAAATTTACCGTAATTTTAATTCATATTTTGATTTATATTATCGTTCACTCAATTGTTAAAAATGCGTATCATTTTTTAGTAAAAATTAACATTACGTTAGCGGTCTAGTATAAATTTAAAGATCTTTGGTAATCTCAGCTGATCTCTATGTCACCAAGCCATCTTCGGCGATTCTCGCAACAAACTGAACCGCACGATGAAGAGGAAACTATGAGCGACGGAGAAGAGGCTACGGTGCCATCAAGTTCCACCTCAACCTCCACTACCGTTGAACTTGAACCTGCAGCTGATGACGACTGGGAGGCTGCAATCTGGTCTGAGCTGACTCAGGGCTATGAGACAACGTCGACTTCATCAACGAGTAGGACAAACATTTCAACAGTCAAAGAAATTATTAAGGGTGAATTTACGAAGTACACCAGCTCTGCGTTGGAGGCAAAGACTAAGCCACCTGAAGATCCGTGCATCTGGTGGCTTCGGAATGCACCAATTTACCCCACCATGGCTCTTGTTGCAAGGAAGGTGCTGGCATCACCGGCCTCTTCCGTGTACAGTGAGCGGATGTTCAGCACTGCCGGGAACATAGTCAGTGATTTGAGAAGCCGCTTAGACCCTGACTTGGCTGAGAAATTGTTGTTTCTTAACAAAAATTTACTCAGAGTCAAACATAAATGATGGATAATTATGTTATTCATTTAGTTTAAGGCACTGCTTGTTTTCATAAATGTTTGTAATCTTTGTATATTATTTTGTTCTGAAGTGTGAAATTGTGATTTGTGATTGTGTGGCATCACTGGAATGTGTACATTATTTGGCTGTGGACTTGGAGTAACTTAACACTGATAACAAACTAATAGTCATTAGTTAACAACATCTTATTCTTACTTCTTTAGGCTTGAATAATGGCTTTGTCAAATGTCTTTGTCAAATGTCTTTGTCAAATGTCTTTGTCAAATGCCAATTGAATTCATTAAAATTTGTATTTCAATTTTCAAACTTGTAAAGTACAGAAATACAGAGTTATTGTTCTCAAATCTCAATTCAATTCAATCTTGTTATTTGTTTTTTCCAATTAATTATCCATTTCAATACACATCATAAACTATGAACATTTGAACAACAACAATAAGCAATAAGCATCCATCATCCAATGAGCCAATGACAAGACGAGATGAACTCCGATGATGAGTCTGACTTTCTCCTCAGATTCAAAACAATTAGTGCACTACAATAGTTAAAAATTACACTGCCAAGTGGCAAGTGCCAAAGTAATGAAAGTGATAGACTAATAGTAAAGTTGTTTTCCTTTGACCTTGCAGTGAGTTAGAACTTAACAGCGAGTTTAGTTTACATATGGATAATAACTTATTATCAATCTGCGTTTTATTCTGATTTCAGTGATTTCTGAATAATTTCTATTTTATAATTTATTTCAAAGTTCTTCACTTCCAACTTCCAATCAGCCAATGTCATTTAGCCATTTAGGCCAACTGTTCAGAAGGCATCCAACCCCTCGGATTTACAGGTATCTGCAAAGTACCAAAATCCGGGAGAAACCGGAATCCGGATTATTCCGGATCTGGCGGATTTCGCATAAGAAAATCCAGATCCGGTTGGAAAAAAATGGATCCGGCACACCCCTACTTGGTATAGACATTGCAGTAACATTTTCACGGGTACCGGGGCGCAATTTTACTACCCGGGTAATTGCTCGGCAATGGGTACCCGGGTCCCCTCCACCAAAATGTATGTAAAATCTTTTTTTAAATGTTCTCTGCCTCCTGCCCCCTTCAGTGTATACACACTTTATGGATGGCTCTGTGTCAGCTAAATCAAACAATAAAAGAAATTTAACAAAGTAAAATCAGTTTCTCTTTTTTTTCACACATCTTGAATTTCCAAATAATTTATTTGGATAACTATTTTTCATCACCACACTATCATTATTGCAAAATCCTTGTAAGATCCATGATTATCTTCTGTTTTAATCTTTTCCCTCAATGTTGTCATATATTCTCTAAGCTGTGACAAATGTCTCTAAATTCTTCTAAACAAAATTCAGATAAGCAAGCGATACCTTGCACCCCTGTTTTTGGCCTATGACGATAGACTGGAGGGAAAAGACCAGGTTATAAATGAATTCAAGGTAAAGTTTGGCTCTAAATTTTTTTTAAAATCCTACCCTTTGGTTATAAGTATGAGTCCTCTTGCCTAAAATCATTACTGTGACTTTATGTTAGAGTAAATCTGATAAGTTTCTACTTAGAATAACTTAGATAGCAAATTAAAAGGGTTACAATTTTTACATGTTAATACTAAGTGACAAAAATACGTAATATATTTCAACATCTCTAGAAACTTGCAATTTCATACAGTACTTTAAAGATTGTTACAGGGACTTCAAGTTATTTTATACACTAAAAAATGTTGTTGTTGAGCCTTCTCGTCCATGAGGGGCATCTACCGATCATCGTCGGCGTCTGCGATTCCTCCAAGGGCATAGGCCACCTACGAGAGACCTCCAGGCATCTCTATCCTGGGCCAGCTTCTCCAGGATCTTCCATTCATGGCCAATTCTCTTGATGTCTGCCTCCAATTCTCGGCGCCAAGTGTTTCTTGGACGGCCTCTTTTCCGCTTACCCTGTGGGTTCCATTTCAGGGCTTGCTTTGTTGTGTTAGGAGCAGGTTTTCCTTAGTGTATGACCAATCCACCTCCACCGCTTCTGGAGAATCTCTTCCTCAATGGGCTTCTGTTTTGTCCGCTGCCACAGTTCCTGGTTGCTGATTTTGTCTGGCCAGTGAATTCTGAGAATCCTTCTTAAACAGTTGTTGATGAAGGACTGGATTCTGGTCAAGTTTACGGCCGTTGTTCTCCATGTCTCGGCTCCATATAGCAGCACAGGTTTTACCATAGCGTTAAAAATCCTTACTTTTAACTTGCTGCCTAAGTTGTTAGAGACCCAAACATTCTTGAGTTGCTGGAAGGCTGCTCTTGCTTTTCCGATCCTTATTTTGACGTCCGCATCTGTACCACCTTGCTTATCTACCACGCTGCCAAGGTAAACAAAACTGTCCACCTCCTCAAGGGCTTCTCCTTCAAGCATAATGGGTGATGTACTGGTGGCATTAACCTTGAGGATTTTACTCTTCCCTTTGTGAATGTTGAGACCCATGCTAGCAGAAGTGGCTGCGACAATGTTTGTTTTCTCCTGCATCTGTTGTTGGGTATGTGCAAGAAGGGCAAGATCATCAGCAAAGTCAAGATCATCCAGTTGATCCCACAAGGTCCATTGGATGCCATTCCTTTTCTGCTGTGTAGATGTTTTCATCACCCAGTCAATGGCTAACAGGAAGAGGAATGGTGACAGCAAGCAACCTTGTCTCACACCAGTCTTCACCTGGAACGCATCTGTCACCTGCTGGCCATGGATAACTCGGCAGTTTATCCCTTCGTACATGTTTCTGATTATATCCGTAATCTTCTGTGGCACCCCGTAATGCCTTAGCAATCTCCACAAGGTTTGCCTGTCAACACTGTCGAAGGCTTTTTCATAGTCAACAAAGTTGACATAGAGCGGTGAGTTCCACTCTAGTGACTGCTCTAGAATGATGCGCAGTGTCGCTATCTGGTCCGTGCAGGATCTGTTGGTGCGAAAGCCAGCTTGTTCGTCCCGCAACAGAGGGTCTACAGCGTTTTTCATCCTGTTAAGTAGTACACGGTTGAAAACCTTTCCTGGGATGGACAGCAGGGTGATCCCTCTGTAGTTCGAGCAGGAGCTTAAGTCTCCCTTCTTTGGGATCTTGATAAGGTATCCCTCTTTCCAATCGGAAGGAACTTGCTCCTCTTCCCATATCTTCATAAACAGAGGGTGCAGCATTTCCACACTGGTTTCCAAGTCCGCCTTCAGTGCCTCTGCTGGGATGCCATCGGGTCCCGCAGCCTTTCCATTTCTGAGTTGTTTAATGGCCCTGCTAATCTCTTCTTTGGTGGGACTATTACAGTCAATTAGTAGGTCATTATCGGCTGGTTGAATATCTGGTGGATTCCTTGGTTCAGGCCTGTTTAGGAGCTCTTCAAAGTGCTCCTTCCATCTCCCTCTCTGTTGCTCCTCACTTGGTATGGTGTTTCCCATTTTGTCCTTTACTGGTCTCTCTACCTTGCTAAATTTCCCTGACAGCGTCTTAATGGTATCAAACAGTTCCCTCATGTTCCCCTGGTGAGCTGCATCCTCTGCTTCTTTAGCAAGTTTATCAACAAATTCCTTCTTGTCCCTCTTGATGCTTTTCTTAACTTCCTTATTTGCATCTGCATACTCCTTCTGGGCCTTGTTTTTCTGTGCTCGGGTGCGGCTGTTATTCACTTCTGCTTTCTTTCTTTTCCTTTCTTCTATTTTACTCAGCGTACCTGCTGTCATCCATTCTTTGTGTGCCTGTTTCCTGTTTCCTAGCACTTCTTGGCATGTTGACTGTACTGTTTCTTTCATGCTTTGCCATTTCCCTTCGGTGGTTTCATCTTCCAGTATTTCTTGTAGGACTTGGAACTTATTGAATAGTGAGATTTTGAATTCTTCCTTTTTGGCTTGGTCCTTCAGGAGGGAGGTATTATACCGAGTCCTGTATGCTGTTTGCTCGGTATAATGTCTCTTTAGTTTTAATTTCATCCTGGCCACAAGAAGATGGTGATCTGAGGCAACATCAGCTCCCCTCTTAACACGTACGTCTTGGAGAGATCGCCTGAATTTTTTAGAAATACATACATGGTCTATTTGGTTCATCGTTCTCATGTCCGGTGAGACCCATGTAGCTTTGTGAATCCTCTTGTGCTGGAAAATACTCCCCCCTATGACCAGGTCTGCTGCGGCACATAGGTCAGCAAACCTCTCACCATTGTCGTTCATCTCGCCTATCCCTTGCTGTCCCATAACCTCTTCGTACCCTGTGTTGCTATTGCCGATCTTGGCATTAAAGTCTCCCATGAGGACGACGATGTTCCTCCGTGGGCGACCCTGGACTATGGTCATTACTCTATTGTAGAATTCTTCTTTGTCTCCTTCATCACTTTCATTAGTTGGTGCGTAGCATTGTATAACATCTAGGTTGATGCTACGTTTCTTTGTTCGAAAGGTTGCTAAAAGAATTCTAGGTCCATGGGCCTCCCATCCAATGAGTGCTCCTTGCGCTGCCCTTGATAGCATCATAGCAACACCCAGGGTATGTGGGGCATCGTCTTCTTCGTGTCCCGAAAATAACACCATCTCTCCTGAGATTAATCTCTTCTGTCCCCATCCAGTCCATCTTGCTTCACTAATTCCGAGAATGGTGAGCTTATAGTTCCTCATCTCAGCGGCTATTTGTGCAGCTTTACCAGCCTCGTACATGGTGCGGACATTCCAAGCTCCAATGACGGTGGTAGTCCTGGTAGAAATGATGGTTGTCGGCCTAATAGCTTCCAGGTTTTGGCTTTCACTATTAGGCGTCATATTTTCCTCCTCAAGGAATCCATCCTCTCCCAGGACTGAAATGTCTTTTGTTACTCTTTTCGGTGTTTTTGTAACTATGATTTTTTACATGGCAGGGTTGTTGGCCTTGCGCACAACCACTTGGGGGACTAAAAAATGTGTGGAGCTATAAATATAAAGAAACTACTCATTTGTATGGGGTAACTGATGGATAACTTTGAACTAAGTATTCTTTGAAATCTATAGAATGAACTTGATTCAATAAAGAAGAGAGTAGAGGATATTTTAAAAGAAAATCAAAAGCTTCGATTGTCAAGTGGAACAGTGTCAGGATTTCAAGGTGACAGATCAGAATGGTATGGCTTCATTTCCAACTTTCTTTCAATTTTATGAGTTTAAATAATGTTTGAAATTTTATAAAATTCAAATAAAATTGCATCATCTTTTAATTTTATTCCAATTTTGCATTTTATCTTAAATAAGTCAAGTAAGTTAGTTTCTTAGTGTGTGAGTTGTTTTTGATAAGTAATGAACAAAAAACATGACTTCTTTCACCGTATAGTTTGCTGAAATTTTTAACTCTAAGCCTGACTTCTAACCTAAGATCTCTTCATAATCTGTCAGTATTTGTGTGGGGCATTAAAACACTTCAAGGAGTCTGATATTATCTCAGTATTCAAATTTTATTCTAAACAGGCAGCAACTTCAAGAACAAGCTCGTCTTGTGCTGGAGGAAAACCAAATTCTCTTAGAGCAGCTTCAAGTGCAATCCAACAAGTCAAGGGACATGCACTCTGCACATGTGTCTGAAAGTAAGTGACTTGTCAACAAGTCCAGGAATATGCTCTTGTTCTAGCTCGTATTGATTATTGCCAATTCTCTTCTGTCAGGTGCATTAAAAAACTACAGAAAGTTCATTCAAAATTCAGCTGCCAGACTAGTTCTTAAGGCAAAAAACATGACCATGTTACTCCGCTACTTTACTCACATTATTGGCTACCTATACAAGCTCGAATTGATTACAAACTGGCTGTTCTCTGTCACAAATTCTTTTCTGACTCATCCCCTTCCTATCTTACTGAACTTCTGTCAATCTACTCACCCGGTCGTCAGCTACGCTCTTCTGCAGACACACGTATTCTCTGTGTTCCTAATACACGAACTAAAACTTTTGGCGAAAGGTCATTCTCTTTTTGTGCAGCCAAACAATGGAATTCTCTACCATTGCACATCCGTAGTATTCAAACTACCAAGGCCTTCAAGACTGCACTTAAGACGCATCTTTTCAAAATGTATTTACAAAATTAATGAAACATTTCTTTTAATGATTAGCGTAGCTTATGTGTAATGTACTGTCCTTTATGTTGTTATTATGGTATGAATGGTTATTTAATTATTATATGTATGTTATGATCTCCATGTAAAGCGCTGTGAGCCCGGTTCCTTGCTGGGATACAGCGCTATATAAATGATCAATTATTATTATTATTATTATTAAGCACATGTGTCTGAAAGTAAGTGACTTGTCAACAAATCCAGGAATATGCACTTGTGTCTGAAAGTAAGTGACTTGTGCTTGAAAGTAGGTCACATGTCTAAAAGTAGTTCAGAGTAAGTAATCTGTTCTTAAAGAGGGAGGAAAGAAAAAATAAACTCCAAATTTAACAAGAAAATATTTAATTTCTTTAAACTAAATCTCCCAATTGTTTTAGCCCAATTATATTAAAAAGTATTATTCTTCATTGAAATAGAAACATCCTCAATAATTTATTTGGAAAATGATTTCAAAAACATTTTTAAAAAATTATTTTTACATAATCAGTTACAAGAATGGCTAAGAAAATGGCCGTAGCTGAGGGAGACAGAGCTGATACTGAGAGGCAGCTTGAGGAGATGAGGATCAAATTTCGTGAAATCAAACACAAGCACGATCAGCTGGTGATGGAGGTCGGCTCACAGGGTCAATGTTGACACACACATCAACACCATTTCTGACATTAAAAGGTAGGTGTTGGCAAGACACAGGTCAATGTTGACACACACATCAACACCATTTCTGACATTAAAAGGTAGGTGTTGGCAAGACACAGGTCAATGTTGACACACACATCAACACCATTTCTGACATTAAAAGGTAGGTGTTGGCAAGACACAGGTCAATGTTGACACACACATCAACACCATTTCTGACATTAAAAGGTAGGTGTTGGCAAGACACAGGTCAATGTTGACACACACATCAACACCATTTCTGACATTAAAAGGTAGGTGTTGGCAAGACACAGGTCAATGTTGACACACACATCAACACCATTTCTGACATTAAAAGGTAGGTGTTGGCAAGACACAGGTCAATGTTGACACACACATCAACACCATTTCTGACATTAAAAGGTAGGTGTTGGCAAGACACAGGTCAATGTTGACACACACATCAACACCATTTCTGACATTAAAAGGTAGGTGTTGGCAAGAATGAGCACTACTCCATAAGGAAACTGTTGTTATCTTATCTTACCTTATCTCATGTGTTACAAACCCTGCTTCTATACAGAAGATTATTGTGTCCTACGCTCATCCATGGTTTATATCTAGTCTTGCATTTTTATTAGAGTTTTTAATCTTGATAGAGTTGGTTTCATCAGGCAAACCATTCCATGTCCGAATTCCAGACCGGCACAACGAGAATTTGTATGTGTTTGTTCTTGCATATGGAATAAGAAAAGTTTGGCAGTTGAGAGACAGAGTTGCACCATAGATGTTGTAGTGAGAAGATGTTTGGCAGTTGAGAGACAGAGTTGCACCATAGATGTTGTAGTGAGAAGATGTTTGGCAGTTGAGAGACAGAGTTGCACCATAGATGTTGTAGTGAGAAGATGTTTGGTGTTGAGTGATGGCCTGCTGGTCATGTTGTTCAACATTGCATCAAGACTGTTTGTAACTTACCTGGTAGCAATGAAATGAGATAGAAATCATTATCCCAAAATTCCTATTTTGAAGGTATTTAATATCTGAGTCATTTTCTAATTTTAAATGATCATAACATTGCTAATGAAATTTTGTTTGTTGAAGAGTCATAGGCATTAAGACGTGTTGTGTTAAGAGTCATAGGCATTAAGACGTGTTGTGTTAAGAGTCATAGGCATTAAGACGTGTTGTGTTAAGAGTCATAGGCATTAAGACGTGTTGTGTTAAGAGTCATAGGCATTAAGACGTGTTGTGTTAAGAGTCATAGGCATTAAGACGTGTTGTGTTAAAAGTTCTTTGACTAGTAGTGGCAACGGTTCCTTGAACATTTCTTTCATTTTCTTGGCTATTTATTTTAAAACTAATGAATCCCCTCAGGGTACTCAAGTGCAATAACTCCAGATAATTTTAACAAATGATCTAACCTCTCTGTACTAGGGATTTGGTACAAGTAGGAGTGGCCTCCATCATGGATATATAAATATCTGGACATAAATTTTGTTGTTGACATACAATAAATTTATGCAGTTTTGTTTTTTTAAGTGTTTCCTTATAAAATGTAATAAAACATGATTTTAAAAAATTAAATTAGATCTGTGACAGAGGAGAAGGAACAAATAGAGCGAGAAATGGATGCCTTAATGATCAAACTAAAGGTGAGAAACATTATTTGTTGCCTTTAAACAGATACATCTATTTATACCTACATCGTGTAATTGGTTGCTGTGTGTTTGCTTATAAAGGAAATGTTTTACTGTTTTTTAAATTTTTGCGTGAAACCCCATAGTTTTACATAATTAATGGCCATTTTAATTATATTAAGGCGTCTGAGGAGGAAAGAAAGAACCAAGCGATGAAAATGATTGACCTAGTTGCTGAAAATAAGAGGCTGAAAGTAGAAATTAAAGCAATGCAAAAATCTGTAAGGTGAGTTTTGTTTACATCAAAAAAGGGCAATCTAACCATAATTTAACCAATCATTGCAGCTGTCTTATAGGGTTTAAACCAATCATTGCAGCTGTCTTATAGGGTTTAAAAACATTTTGCTTTTAGTTGTATGCTTATGAGTTATAATACACATTTTTAAACATTTTTTTTATGTGGAGGAGAAAACACAAAAATTAAGTTTTATAAGAATGTAATATTTGAAAGAATTTAGAATATATATACTTATTTCATATAATTCAAACATAAAATAATGTCCTTAAAATACAAATTTTACTTGAATAGTGTCAGCCGCTGTAATTTTTTTGTGTTAAAACAATAATTTGATAAATCATGTCTTCAGGCAAGCCCAGCAAAAAATGACACTGCTGCATAGGGCCATCGAGCTGTCTGAGGATAAAGAGATGGTTACACAAGAGCAACTGGCAAATGTCATTCAAGTGGTAGGATAACATTTATTCGTCAAAAATAATAATCGTGGCAAAAAGGAGTGAATTCATAAAAATGAAGGCAAAATCTTTTTGACTTAATAAATTTTTTTTTGAAAAGCATTGTTCATAAAAATTTGAAAATCAGTTGATCTTATCATTAGGAAAAACTTTCTTTAATCCTAATGGGGAAAAAAAGTAATTGAGATTACCAGCTATTAGAAAATATAACAATTTTCAAGGTCCAAAATAAAACAAAAATAAGCCCTATGTGTCGTCTATAACTTCATGTCATTTTCCCACCCAAAGGCTGAGAAGACTGCTTTAGAGAGGGATACAGTTTACAAAGTGGTAAGTATGTGAAATATTTTCCCATAGTGCAGGTCAGTAAATCCATATTGGACAACAGCCAGTTTTTAAATTATTTAAACTTTTATATTCATAAAATTTAGACTGAAAAAGAGTATCAGTATAACCAGAAAAAATAGTGAATGTTTGCAGTGATTTATTCAAATTAAAATAATTTTTGTTAAATCTCAAGGCCAGAGAGCAACAGGAGGAGACTAAACAGACTGTAAACAAGATGTTGCATGGCAGTGTAGCAGTAGGAAAATTAGAGGAAAAGCTTAAGGTAAGAGTATTTTTTAAGTTTTAATTATAATTAATTCAGTTTGGATGTATGACTTTGTTAAAGGTTCTGAACCAGGCAAAAAAAACAACCTTTGTTATTATATGCCTTATTTAATTTTGTGTTTAAAATGATTGACAACTTGGTAACCGATTGTTTAGGAATGTATTGAATCCCATTTTTGAATACTTCATATAGCAAAGATTATTTAATGGCACTAAATTATTTTGATTGGTCTCTTTAGAATTATTTAAAAGTAGAAAATAGGCTTCATTCAAAGGTTTCATTTTTGTTAAAATTATATTATAAATTAATAATTTTATTTTTAAAAATTTTATTTTATCTCACAGCTCTACCGCATGAAAGCATCAGCAAAGCTAAATACAGTAGCAGAGCGGTAAGTGAAGCTTAACTCAATTAATTTATTATAAATTAAAAGGAATTTTCACTTATTACTTCTAACACTACATTCTACCAATGTTTTTTTTTAAATGAAGCACTCTGTCAACTTCATAATGATATGTCTTATGACCAGTTAATTGTTGTTTACTATTCAGACTTAAAGAGCAAGATGATGCATTTAACAGCAAGAAAAAGGAATATGAACGAGAAATAAACTACTTACGCTTACTGCTCAAAGAAAAAGAAGAAATCATTGAAACTTTGGAGTCTGACAAAAAGTAATGTGTTCAAAATGGCTTTTTTTTTAAATTTAAAGATTTACTTTCAGTTTCAGGCTACTCACTGTGCTTTTTAATGAGTGAAATTTTGTTTGCCTTGTAATGAAATGACTTCAATTAATGAGAGATAGGCTTGCCAATCAGGAAAGCAGAATCGATTGACAAAAGGGAAGGAGGTTGGGAAGTAAGCCTTGAGAAGAACAATTATTTCAAAGTTTAAAAACTTAAGGTACTAAATAATAGAAAGTATTATTACATTTCTTAAATTGCATGATGCAAACAAATTTTTTTAAAGAGACTTGATTTTGGTTTAAGTACTTAAAGGGCATTTCATGAGTCCACGTTTTATGGTTTACCTCAGTGATTGATACAAATTATTTGCTATAATACTATGACAACTCTTTCATGCTGATGATGACAAACTGTTATTTGAATACTTCAACTTTGAAGAACCAAATTTAAAATTATTTTTATATATTTATAAGCTGGACTGATTATAATCAAAGACAAGATAAACTTTAAACTGAACTTTTTTTAAAAAAAAGAACTTAAAATTTCTCAAAATTCTTCATTCCAAAAAAGTATGTGCAGATATAATTTTTTTTAAATAAATAAATAAAGCTCATTTAAATTCATTACATTATTTTGTTTTTAATTTCTAGAATCTGAGTATCTGTTTAAAATGTGCTTCTGTCAGTGTCCTTGATAATAATATACAGTGTACAGAAATTAACATAACATTATGGTAATCTCATCTTTTTTTAGATATTTAAATATTCTGAATGGTCTGATAGGGAGTATCTGTTAATAAAAACTTTTGATATTTCTTGTGAACAGAATTATTGAAAAAGACCTTGACACCATGTGGCAAGCAGCTGCCTCTGAGAACAAACGTGTCAAGAACATCTTACTCAGCGGCACAAGGAAACTTCGTGACCATGTGCACTTGACTGATGCACTTAAGGAGGAAATGGAAAATGATGAACTTCTCCATTTTTCAGATGAGAACTCAAGCAAACAGTGAAATTGAAATAATTATAATGAAATTACCTTGTAAACTCGTTCTTTTTTGGACAAAATATAGTGGAAAATGTGGGTCGGCTTGCGAGCGGGTCATAGTTGATTTCTGCATGTACAATCATTGAATATCGGTGTTGTGAGGGAGTGAAGTGGGTGAGGGACGGTGTCTACTCTCACAGGCTTGTGTTGGGTGGTCAAAGCAAATTGTTTTCCTTTGATGTGAAACACCAGACTCTCTTTACTGTCAAGCCTTCTAGCCAGTATGGCTGTTTCCCCCACCCCTCTCATTATCAACATTGTCCTTTGATTAATATTCGCTTAAAGGCCTTTTTCCCTAACTCGAAAACTCCGAAGTCGAATTTTTTTTCGAGTCCCTTTGACTTTGAGTTCGACTTAGAGAGGTCCGACTGTTTTTTTTTAAAAAAAATGTGTACCATTTTGTTTACGATGTCCTATTATTTTTTGGTGTCGGCTTGCCAGCGGGTTACACACTTTTTATACTATTCTCTTCCAAAAGTGTGGGCGGGTCAGCATATGAACGAACGGACTATAGAACGAGTATATACAGTCTGTATTTAGCTTTACATTTTTAATTGCACTAGGTGTGAAATGTTGATGAAAGTTTGTAGTGATGCACAAAGTCTACTTACATTAAAAGATAAAACAGAATATGTATCAATTTTATCAAATGTAATTGTTCAAGAAACTAATTTTACTGGTAAGACAACCACAATTTTTGTACCAAGAAGTTGAAGAACTATTTAATCCCACCGTAATAAGCTGCTGCCCTCCTACTTAAGGTTTTTTAGGCCTTTTTTTTTCACTCATGATTTCAATCCTTTCCTTAAAATGAAATAACATGGTGCCATTATGGCATTGAATTATCAGATTAGTAAAGAAATTAAACAGATAAAAATTTGAAATGCATTGTTACATTATTAGTGAACTTGTAGTTGGGAGGAACTATCTACTCATAATTGACATGTCCACCTCTCTTTAAAAAAATTTGTAGATGTTGGTATTCTATTTGACCTCATTCATTTCGGCTCGAACATTAAACAGTTTTAAACTTAATTTTGTTAAATATATTTTGTAGAAAAACTACACTTTTACCATATTTATAGGTCATGCTTAATATCTGTATGACACTTTTATTTTTGTTTACTTCTTATCCAGGTTTTAGCTTATTTAGATGACAGCAAATTATCTGATTATTGTTTCATATTATACTGATCAAACTATAACCATCCTAATTAGTCTTTTACATATATAATACATAATAATAACAAAAAATTCTTTGCTGATAAGATTTTTTTTTAATGCAAGTTCATTAAAAAATCACTTAGTGGATTTACTCTCCTTCATGTTGAATTTAAAAGCTAGATCTGTGACATCTTAATGCATAAAGAATTCATAAGAATATTGTACAAAATATCATTTGAATAACATCTATATTATAGCTAAATTATATAATATGTTTGTTAATGAATTTAAATTATTAATTTTTTTAAAATATGAATTTACATAGCTATTTTGCAATTTTTTGAAGTGCTATTCTAACAAGAAGTTGGTAACATTTTTTATTGTTATATCCTGTTAATGTTCATATATAACAGTGTTATTAAATTGGGTGGGTAAATATTTAGCCCTGATTTTTCACACTAGATACACAGCTATCACAAAAGCCAGAAGTCCTGACATCTGAAATAGCTTTTCACTAATTTTTATTTCTTTGGCATGGTAATTTTTTTTTCATAAACCCTGTTCATTACTTTCAGGAACTAATTATATTATTTAATTAAATAAAGGATAAAATTTGTACTAAAATGATGTATAGTTTTACAAGATATAAATGGTAATTGTAGGACCTAATGTCAATATGTATGTCCATGCTTAAAAATATTAATTTTTTTCAAGTAAGTATCCATAAGTAAATAATTAGTCTATTTTACCTTATCTGGGATTGGGTTAGAATTGAGTTAAGCTTTTATCAAATGTTATTAAAATGTTAATTTTTAGTACCCTACTAAAATTTAGGAAACTTTATTTGCAGCTTTATTAACAAGATCAATGAAATTGAAAGAGTTGATATTTTTTTTATACATATTACTTAATACTGTGATTTTTTAAAAATAATTTAACGTTATGAAATAATATTCTTATGTACATAATCCTCCGTCCATTTCCAAGTCAGGTGCTATATTTTGACAAGTTTTCTCCCCATTATTTAGCGTCCTCATTTTTTAAAAAAAAATTCATATTTATAATACTCTAATTTATATTCTGGTAACTTTAATGAGTTTTTATTCTCATAATGCCAGTCAACTAATATAAAGATATTTGTTTCAGTCTTAAATTTAAGAAAAAATATCATACATAAACAAATGACTATGTATTATCAATCTTTACATTAAATTTATATTGTCAATCCTAATATTCCAGTCATTTATATATTTATCTTATGTTGTGACTATTTTAAAAAAAGAAATATAGGATTATTTGAATGTTCACAATTTAGTTTTTCATATTATGTCCGGGTATGCAGTTTATTTTGTATTTAAATTTCATCATATTTAACAGACATTAATTTATGAAATCTGCTATTTGTTGCTTATTTGACCCAATATTTGAACTCACATTCCATAGATTACGATTACCAACCATACATGATCATAAGCAACCAAGTGAAACTGCTGAAATAGTAATACATTTTAATAATTTTTACTTCAGTCAGTGGTGGTGGTTTTATGTGTAATAAAAGTCTGAAGACCTTTATCACATCAAAAAACAGAATTATAATAATAGACTAGCGTAAGCAGTGGTTTGCTGCAGAATAACTTTAACAAAAATCATTTTCACTGGTTGCCCCATTACAAACCGGTCTGAAGAAATATATAATTAAGTCTTTGAGCCTGACAGCATTACTTTCACAGAAATTTTTTTTTATTATTCTGTCATTGAAAAATACACAGTAAGGAGGAGCGGTATAATTCAATTCAAAATAAAACAGAAAATTATGACATGATAAAATTTCTCGGTGCTGTAGATCAATTTCCCAAAATATTTTCTTAAGATGATATAAGCAACACTCAAATTTACTTTTATCAATCCTATATTATTTTTAAAAATTGTGTGAAATGATCCAAAAATATTACATGATTAACAACAAATTATAATAATTATATAAACCATTCAATGATCAAAATATGAAACTGACTATTGGCAGTCATATTTGGCTTGGCCCTAAAGAAAGTTATAGTCATTAATAAATTTGCTCAGTAACAACTATTGACATCTCTTCATTAAATACACACACAGGTTTGCAAATTAAGAAAAAATTTTATTAATTAAATTTTCATTACAGAAAGCTTGAGAAAAAATTACAGTTCAACTTGAATCACTCAAATGTGACCAGCTCTAAGCATTTCTGCCAGTTCATAATTCATGGAATTAGCGTAAAAATAATTAAAACTTTTCAAGTAAAAAAAAATTATTATAAAACCCTTCCATTTTTTAATATGATTTTGTTTCCCATTCATTTACAATTACATATTACAATGGCATAAATGAAAACATAAGAGTAGTAAAATTGTGATAGCATTTTATGATGAAGGGGAACCAAATAACTAAAACAGTCGTACGGACTACTAAGACATTTTTCTTTTGTTGATACCATTTTCATAATTATTTTAAGTTCTTCATGGTTTTATTGAAATCTTAATACTCATGCACTCTACTTTACACACTCTTAAAGATTCAACTATAATAAAATTAGAGTCCCAAAATATATATATTGCCAATTATAAAAATAAGTGTATTTAATGTACAACAATAGAATTAGCGTCTCCTTCGAGATCTGCTTCTACTTTCACTTCTACTTGATCTGCTTCTTTCTTGCCTTGTTTTCTCCCTCTCTCTCTCCCGACTTCGTTCTCTGCCTCGTTCCCTCTCTCTTTGGCGCTCTAAACGTGCAGCCTCCTGCAGGATTTTAATTGAAACAAGTGCGAAAATTCATTTTTGTATCAAAATTATTGAAATATCTACATTTTATAAGGTGAAAATATAATATCCATAGGCAAAACGAAGTCAGTGTCAGGAATTTGAGATGAAAACAACCCATTCAATGCTTAAAAATAACAACTAGCTGTGTCACTTTCGGATCCCATGTGACATGAAGCTTAGGTTGGAATCTGAGTGAGCTCTTTACTCAGCCACAGACATTGACTTAGAATGTCAGTAGCTGATAGGGACTGAAACTGTGGATATTCAAGTGTGTAGTGTGTGGTAGTAGATTGACTTAGAATATCAGTAGCTGATAGGGACTGTGGATATTAAAGTGTGTAGTGTGTGGTAGTAGGAGTTTGTGGAAAGAGAGAATGAGAAACGAGAGTGAGGGAGCCTGAGAACACAAAGGTAGGGTACACACAGGCGATTGTCTACTGTCCACGATTTATGACCGCCAAGTGGACACTTGAACATGAACTTGTGTGCAGCTTTGATGAACTGATCGTTTCCCAGAGGCTCTCTGCCATGGGGATGAGGAAAAGTAGAGACGATTTTCCGAAACGCAACAGTCGACACTGTCTCTTTACCCACATGGCAAGAGTAACACTGTAACACTGGGACTATGCTGGAGACATTCTTTTTGTCTAAGACAACTGTATCGGCGGACAGGGGATGAGGTACACTTATCTCGGTCCATCTGACTACCAGTCTATGACGTATATACATCCAAGTCTTAGCATTTGTACTTTATTTGTATATTTAGGAAGACCAATAGTGCAATGTCTTTTGTAAAGTTGTGGGAAATGTTTGTAAAGCGCAGTGAACCCAGCCGTAGGCTGATGAACTGCGCTATATGTGCACAAAATAAAGATAGTGTCAGAGAGAAATCCATGAGATTGTTAGTGATCTAAAGAAGTGTTCTGTTTTCAGCAGCAAGAGAGATGAGTTTTAACATATTACAGTTGTAAAATAAATCGTTGCTATTTATTTTTTATATGGAGCAAATAAATGAAGATAATTTCCTTAAACTTGCAACACCACATTGTGTCTATTAATTTCATTCACCATAGCTGAAATTGAGGATAGTTTGGTGTTCTTTTACATAGCTAAGAGGTTATCCCCAGTCAACAGTTTACATCACAAGCAGTACTGCACTCACCCTTCTTTTCTGTTCTTCTTTTTCTCGCTCTTCTGCAGCAGCAATTCTCTTCTGTCGCTCCTTTTCCATTTCTAATTTTTTGGCAGCTCGCTGAATGGACTAAAATATTTTCTTAAAATTAGGATAGTTTGCTTTAACAAAACGTAAGCATAATGTAATTTATTGAAAATATAAAAATACATAACATAATTACAGTAGAACCCACTTCACTCGTGCCCGGTTAACTCGCCAGCTCTATTAAGTCGACGTTTTTTATTGGAACCGCCAAATTTTCTCTTTGTCTTTTCTCATCGGTTAATTCGATTATTTTAAGTCGCCAAACCCTAATACCTCGAGCACAAAAGAGGGCCAAATTTGCCACTTAGTGTTGATTATCTCGATCCCCATGACCAATCGGCAGCTTTTAAAAATGTTAGATGTGTTTTTTTATAACCAAGGGAAGGCATCGAATTTCTGCCTCGCTAGGTCTGCTGGTGACGTCACAGCCCGCTTGCGTTGAGCTCTCAGCGCTGTGTTGCTTCTGGTACTATATGTATACCAATCGCCAGCTTTTGAAAATGTATGTTATAGATTTTTTATAACCAACATCAAATTTCGGCCTTGCGAGGTCTGCTGGTGACGTCACAGCCCGGTTGGGTTCAGCTCTGTGTTATAACTTACTTATACTTATAGGTACTATACCAATCGCCAGCTTTTGAAAATGTAAGTTATCGTTGCCACTCACCATCTCGCTACCATATTTTCGCGCACGTCTTATAAAAAGTTTTACGATTGGTTACGTTTATGCTAGCTAACCAATAAAATGGATCGTTTATTTTTTAAAGTTCACTAGCCGTACTCATTTTTTTAAGCAAATATCAGTTTTGATATTAATGTGGTAATCTTAAGTCAAATGGCTTTAACTTGCAGGAAAACTGTCACTAAAAGACCGAACTCAAATTTGAGGACCAATTAATCGCCCGGTATCTTTGCTACGTCTTTCTAATGACTCTCGTAATATAAATAGTAACAATAACAGGCGCTGCCTTGAATTTGACCTTGTTCATATCATATGCGCACTGTGTGTTAGCTCTCGTACAGTGCCTTCCTTGACAACTAAGCAAAGTAAAAAAAATGTTAATCTTTCCTCAGCCGCAGGCAAACTAAACTAATAGTGATGACGTGTACATTATTTATAGACCGGAATAGTTAGAAAACGCTTTGATGTCACAGTCGCTCGCATATTGGTTCTGGTATTCTGCCGTAACACAACAAAATATTAACTCCGCGTTTTAAGTTTATACCGAAGTTACGGCTAACCGGTTAACAACCTTATCATGTACATGAAGAAATTTCAAGCATATGTTAATATTTTGCAGCCATATTGGTTTTCGTTTAACTCGATCGGTTATCTCTGCGCCATTTTTCATACCTCAAGGCCGCCGACTTAACCGGGTTCCACTGTAGTCCAAAATGGAGAAAAAAATTCATTTGTGGAGATTATAAAACTTTTTCTAACCTACTTCTTGGTAGGCTATAAAAATTAAGAATGTAAAGAATGTTTAAACCTTTTTCTGGCAAAACATGTACATTTGAGTCACATTTGTTTAAATATGTTTTTGTGTTTTTGAAAAATATCAGTTTGGTAATATTTTGTGGCTTTTTTGTATTTACCATATAGTGTTTCAAATGCTTGTGGCGTTAACATATTAAAATATTTTGATAAATAATAGATAACCATAGTAAAGTAGGTATTCTAAATGAGCTGCCGAAATTTACGGAAAAATTTTCTGGCGAGGTCCCGTCGCGCCTATTCGCACCGGAGCTCTCGGATTATACCTACGCATAACAACCCAACTGATTTAGAAACAGGAAATATAGTTCTATCACCTGATATATGTTTTACTGCGTGAATATGAAATTAAAGGTTAAAAAACGCAGATTTTTCACGCAAAATTGATTTTTTTCTATGAAAAAGTCATTTTACAGCGTCCAAAAAAATAAATTCAAAAAGGTCATCCAAACGACTATAAACTATTATAGTTTTGTGAACACCCCATAATTCCAATTCTTCCGGGAACAAAAGTCATCACGTCTGCTAAAAAAAAGGTATAAACAACCCCGCCACGTCCTACGCCGGACGAGAAAAGAATCATGACCTAAATAATGCTATTAGTGTTTTTATCAAATTTTTTACCTTTTATATGGATTTAAATGCTGAAAAGGGTAAGTCAAAACTTAATCTAAACTTGAAGCGTGTTTAATTAATTAAAATGTACTTTTAATTTAGATTATTTTTGATTTAGTGTATAAGTTATCGATAATTAATGCCAGATTCTTACTAAGTCTTACTACCACGCAAAACGACGATCAAGGGTTATTTTAAATTCCTTTGCATTTAATTTACAATAACGAAGTACAGTCGAACCCACTTACCTCGAGCTCGGTTAGCTCGACCACCCTATTATGTCGACGTTTTTTATTGGAACCGCCAAATTCGCTCTTTGTCTTAGCATTTTTTCATCGGCTAGTTCGATTTTTTTAAGTCGCCGAAACCTAGTAACTCGAGCACAAAAGAGGGCCAAATTTGCAACTTTACTTGCTTAGCTCGATTTTCATCGGTTGACCTAGGAATGCACTCTGTCATTTTTAGTTCAAAACAGTGTTGACATCTCATTTTTCTTCGAGACTTCCGGCTATTGTGTTGTTTTGCGTGTGTGAATTATAATTCGACGTGTATCCATGGAGTATGTATTCACCCGAGGTACTGGACAATCGCGTTAGAGTTCGTGAATCGTCATTATTTCGCAGTGCGTGTTATATTATTATTAAACTTAATTCATTTGCTGATGTATTAATCATTTTATTTTTAAAGATAAACGAATATCTTTAGAAATGAAAATAAAGGTTTGTATCGAGAATAGACGGTGGTTTTTATATAATTAAATAAAAAATGAATAAATTATTATTCTTTTAAAAGTTTGTTGTTGTTACCAGTAAGATACGTGACTGTGACACTAACACGCGCGTGACGATGAAATGAAATCATTTCTGATAAGGAATGATTTTTTTTTAAAAATCGCTTAGACTTATTTGCCGGCCGAGATCTAACCCAGTACACACAGCCCACAGTGTGCTGTGATCAACGGTCAAGGCCACAATAGTTTTATTTATATTACAAGTTTGATTGACTGAGGAAATTCGAGAACGTTCTGATAGTTAAGTAACAGATATCCTGCACGTCAAAAGCATTAAACTTAAAATAACCATATTGATTTGTTTATTTGTATTTTAAATTCGCTGATACGACTGCAAACGCGACTGTGACACGGCGAAGCGTAAACTTTGACCTTTTAGCGCATGCGCAGACAATTATAAACTGGTAACTTATTTTTCATTAAATGGAATCGAAACATGATAGAGACGTAATCAAAGTCCTTTACTTCGGCATAAATATATATACATGTGTGTATATATATATATAAATTCCCGATTAGTCATAACTTTTCCCGACTTTCAAGGCCGAGAATTTATTTTTAAGAATTCCCGACTTTTTCCCGTTTTCCTGAGTGGGAACCATGGTTATATTTAAATTTTAAATGGTCCTTAAAAACGAACGGTCATTACAACCTTAGGAAAGAGTGAAGAAATATTAGGGTTCCGATACGATTCCGATTAATCATCCCATCACTAATTAACGCTAACTAATTAATCATGTACATAAAGAAATTTCAAGCACATGTTAATATTTTGCCGCCATATTGGTTTTCGTTTTAACTCGATCATCGGCTATGTCGACGCCATTTTTCATACCCCAACGCCGTCGACTTAAGCGGTTTGGACTGTAATTAATGAAATGTACTTCTAGTTTTATTAAATGTTCAATTATTTTAATACATTTTATTATTATATAAATGCTATTTGTCTACGATTAGCGATAAATCATTAAACTTTCAGTGTGCTATCGATTTGAGCATAAACTTAGCTCTGGGTCAAAGCATAATTTAGCCGGGAGTGATCAGGATGCTGTTACTATAATTTTAATGAAGTTAATTTTTGAAACTGAAAATATTCTTCATTGAATGAGTAATCCAAGTAATTAATAACTAAATATTTATGATGTGATAATATGTTCACAATAGACTTTGCATATATTCATTAATTTAATGGAAAAATATTTTTGTAGTAATGTTTTCACCCCTTTTCGTAAATGTCTGATTCTAAACTTAATCTTAGTGTATATTTTATTTTTAGTTTTAATTGTTAAGATAAATGTAGGCCCAAAGCCTATTACTTTTACAATTTATATATAAATAATATATATTTATAATCCCTTAAAGTTTAAATATTATTGCAGTGGATAAAGACCAAACAAGATAACTGGGTGCATGAAATTATTTATACTCGTAATAATTTAAACAGAGATTCAAGCAAAAGCAAGATCATCAAGATGGTAATTATTCATAATTTTAATGATAAACATTGGTGCAAGTTAGTAAATAAATAATAAAGGCAGTATTAATATTAACTTCTGGCAATAATCATAAGTGATAAATAGATAAAAATTACTATTAAATTTATTTATACCATTACTATTGCTAGAAATAAAAATGTCCTTTCTTTTTCACAGGCTTTTGTATTGATGTATCTTAGTGTATGTATTGTGGTAGCCCAAGCAGAAAACCATTGTCAGGAACTATCTTCAAACATTCAGACATGCAAATAAGGCATCAGACATGTAACTAATGGACATGTTAAGTCATCATAATTACAAATAAAGTTTACACTGTCAGTACTGAATTACAGTTCTCTAAATTTATCATAATCATGTTCACATTTTTCAAATTATGTATTAAAGTAACCTTTTTGGGGGATTTTTTTTCACATTATGTGTCCAAATTACAATAAGTCTCTACATTTTCTAATAGAAGTATTATAATGTAATACAATATGGTCAAATTTTGGCTTTGATATCTTACTTGGTTATTTTGTTGTGATTTTTTAAAGTTCTTCAAATTTCTTACTTTTTGTGACCATACACAGTTCTAAAAATTCTTGTTTATTTAAGTTTTACTTTATCATCTGCTAGTTAATATAATGATAAAGAGCCTTGAATTGTCTTTGAGATGATAGTAAATTTATATTTCTAACTCATTTGGTTAATTTGTTATGATTTTTTAAAAATGAAGAAAAATTGACTTTTGTCTCCCTTTTCATTTTTTGTAAAATTGTGCATCTGCTAGTTTTGAATTTAATAAATTTTGTAAATTTAATTATGTCACTGCCCTGAAAAAAATTGAGTTTCTTATATGTGTAGTTATCTGTAAGGTAAAGAAGTTTAAAAGCTCCGAAAGTGTTATTTCAAGTTACAGGGTGTCAAAAACACACTTTTGCACACTAAGTGGTGGCAGCATTTTGGAATTTTCAAAAATTTTTAATTTTTAAACTATTACAGGTGGAATAATAATTTTTGCCGTTCTGTTCTAATGAAGATAAGCACTATAGAGGGGAGTATTCACATTGAATGTAGTTCTAATTTGAAATTTTCATTTAGAATACCTATAGTACAGTAGTAGAAAAGATAGAATTAAAAACCCGCCCATCATTAAATTTATATTATTGCCTCCTTACAAAATTTGCACATAATAAAAGAGTGGACTTTATTTTAAGTAGATAGTCCAAATTTAAAATTAGCTATTCATAGCAGTTATATGAGGTGAATTTCACCTGATATAACGTTTTATTCTAAGGTTTACAAATATTTCTTAATTGAAATATTTGAATAAACCAAAATATTAATCAATGATACGCTATTTTTAAATTTGCTGAAAATCAATTAAAAACATATTTTTTTGCATTTTGAAAAATAATCATTTTTGAGATCCTATATTTTCTAAAAATAATCAGGAATGGAGCTTAGAAATTGGTGTATATGTTCTTATATTTTTAAAGAAGCTAGAAATATTTATTCAAAGGTAAAAATAAAAAGAATCCATATTAAGCTGTTTTTGACTAAAAAATGATATAACACCACCATTTCAAGAATTTGTCAAAATGTGTAATTCACTTACAAATATATATTACTAGGGGCAAGTACCCGGCTCCCGCCCGGGTTTAACAACAACAGCAACAAAACAAAAACAACAAAACAACAAAAACAAAACAACAACAAAAACAAAACAACAACAAAAACAACAAAAAACAACAACAAAACAACAAAAACAAAACAACAAAAACAAAACAACAACAAAAACAACAACAAAACAACAACAAAACAACAACTACAACAACACAACAACTACAACAGCAACAACAACAAAGCAACAACAACAAAACAACAAATACAACAGCAACAACAACAAAGCAACAACAACATGAAGGACATTGTCGTCGCAGGGCAAGGGATGTGGACAACAACAGCAAAAACAACACAAAAGCAGCAACAGCAAGAACAACAGCAACAACAACAAAAACAACAACAGCAACAACAACAAAAACAAAACAACAACAAAAACATCAACAACAAAACAACAACAGCAACAACAACAAAGCAACAACAACAAAACAACAACTACAACAACAAAAGCAACAACAACAAAAAAAATTATTTTATGGCGATAATCGCCTTCTTGTTAATCTCGACACCAAAATGTTTATTAATTTGCGTCATTATTTTACGTCTTAATTTTCAATAATTTTTATTTTATATAGCTCATATAGGGAAAAACTACATTTTGGGCCCCCGGGCCCCAGTATCTTATATATATGGAACGAAACCTGTTTAATAACCTTTCCGGTATAATTTTGTGTACGTGTACCAAATTTCACGTTATTTGGTTGACTGGATCTTGAGTTATTAGGGAACAGACAGACGACGGACAGACAACAAATGCGTCTTATATATATAGAGATATATATATGAAATTAAATATTTTATATTTTATATTACAAGAGGAAAGATACCAGACGATTAACTGTCTTTATATGATAATGTGCTGTTTTAATACATAAACATTGACTATTACTTATCACGGTTTTCTTCTTTGTTTGGACAATTTTTTTAAAATTTGCTTGGTACACACTACACAGTTCGTTTGTTCAATTCATGGTAAAATGTTCATCGTTGACAGTGTCACAGACTGTCATTGTAGATAGCAGATACTCTCCATATGTTGGATAATAAATACTTTAATAAATAGTATTAAATATTAAATAGAAAGTAGTAAAGTACACCCCCTTAGCTCTTCTCAAATCCGGAGATATCTGGATCCGGCAAATATTAGGGCCAAACTATCCGGATCCGGCAAATAGTAAAAAAAACATATGCGGCTACACTATTCAATAATAGGCAATCACTTACTCGCTCTTCAGTTAGTGGTAACCAGTAGATACAAGGAACAGCCTTTGTTTTCCTAAACAAATCATCCAGGAGTTTGGCTGGGGGTTCTTCTTCACTTTTAGTTTCTAAAAAAATAATATAAAATTGGTCTTTCACAAAAATAGGCAGAACCATTCCAAAAAAATAATAAATAATTGATTCTTAAGAATAAGAAGAGTAATTACTATAATTGAAAATATAATTGATAATCATTTCCATAAAAATTGATATTAGCAGCATTCAATAGTAAATAACTTCATTTCTGGATTCTAAGTAATAAAAAACCTATTTTGAAATCATTTTAATAAATTTTGAAAAAATACATAGAATACATGGTTCCCCCCCAAAATACTTTTTACAGACTGGAAATTGAAAATTCTTGACTGAAAACCACAGCAATGAGGTTTTATTAAAATACAGACATTACTGCTTTATACAGAAATTTTGACTATAGAGTACTGAATTACATATTAAGGTGCTGCGCAGATATCTGACATGCAACCATGCAGAATTTGGAATTGCCTGCCCAGCAGCAAATTTTGAAAAGGATAATATATCTGTTTCTTTGCACACACAAAAATGGATGGTGTGCAACTCTGCACATGAGTTTTTTTATTTTGAACACAGACCAACCAACCTTAGAGAGATCATTGCCCATAACTAAAATAAATTCAACATGTAATAAAATTGAGAGTTCATTAATTCTATGCACTTTGCAGCACCTAATCTTATTTGATTGTTGACATTCAAACTTAATATTGTCCTCAATATTATTGAACATGACCCCCTTAAAAAATGTTCCAACCATCAATAACTGACCAATATGAATAAGCCCAAAACTATTCAAAACTTTTTCTTTGAAAGAAACATTGTAGGCAAAAAAAAATGTAGAATAAATATTTGTATATAATAAGATCAGCATATAAAATGTACATAAAATATTTGTTTTTTAACCCACAATAAAAAAGCATATTTCATATTTTCCAAAAATTTCAGAAGCTTAGTAAAATTCTGCATCAGCATGCACCATGTCTACACATGCACAATAATAATAATACAGTAAAGTGCAGTCGATAAATGACAGTAGAGCAGTGATGATTCTTGCCAATGTTTTATTATTTTCAATTCATTTTTTTTTAAATTAAAACTTCCTTACTCTTTCTCCAGACTGGAAAAAAGATTAAGGAACTCAAGAGTGGGAACTATAATAATAGTTATAAGCTCAAAGATTTAGCAGGGTATGAAATCTAAAAAAGAAACATTGTCTTCAACCTTTCTGTTTTTTTTCTTTTCGTCTTTCCTCTTCCTTCTTATCTCTGCTTTGATCCCTTCGTTTAAGCTGCTCTCTTTCACGAGACCTTCTAACTGGCCTTTCACGTTCTTTAGAACGAGACCGTGACCTTAAAAAGGGAAAGGCATAAGTGATGGTCTACATGAAAAGAAAAAACTATTTAAATATAAAATTTAAATAACACAATATAATTCTTACAACAAATATGATACAAGGAACTTATTATATTGAAACTTTTGGGAGTTACAAAATTTACATAAAATTTACTTTGATAGTTGCTGAACTTTGTCCCTATCCCACTCTCGCACTGGATTCTTCTTCTCTGGTTCTCGTCTGCGAGATCTATCTTTTTCATCTCTTTTTTCTCTAACATCCTTTTCCTTCTCTTCCTTTTCCTTGTCTCTCTGCTCCCTCAGCTTTTGTCTTCTATCCTTTTCCTCTTCTTCCTTTTGTTCTCGAAGTTTCTTAAAATCTTCTTGGGACTTTTTAGCAAGTGCAGGTAATGGAACATCACCTTCAGCCTTTCTGTGATTTACCTGCAACAAATTAATTGTCGAGTATACTATGTAATAGTAAAAAAGCTAGCATTTGAAGGTAAGGACTAAGGTGCCCCGTTTTTCCAATTTTCGTAAGTTTTTGTTAAAATCAAGAATAAAACATTTTAAACTTTATAAATTAACAATAAAATATTGTATACTTTACTTACAGAAAATTTATTATCTACAAAATGATAAAATGATATTTTAACTTAACTATTAAAATTTGTTAGGAAATAAGAAAACTGAAGCTAAATTTCTACACATACATGCTAGTGGGAAAGGGGGCACACATTTAATTGGGCCACAGCCTGTTTTTCAATTCGGTAGCTAATCAGTTAAAATTAAATATACAGGAGTGCACTGTGTGAGGGTTTACGTAATGTTCCCAAATCCCTAATATTTCTTTCCTAAGGTAGGGACTTAAGTATATAAAAAAAAACTTTTAAAAAAAACAAAAAACTAATGGCATAGTTAAATAGAGCTGATTTTTAAGTAAATTGTAACACCAAAATTATATTTTTAGGATTAGCAGTTATAAAGTTATGAATTTTTTAAAGTGTTGTTCAAATTGTCCCAATACTCAATGCAGCCAATGCATTTTAATTTTACCCCCACATTTTGTGACCTCAATTCCGCTGTTTGCGTCACTCACGCACTTTATCTCTCGTTTTAATAATGATTTTATTTGTAGGATCAATGCTCTAAATAAAATTATTATTTCTTTAGTTTGTTTTAAAAATATTCCTTTATTAATAACCAATTTAACTTTGTATAAACAGTATAATTCGCTTTTAAACGAAGTTTCTGTTGTGTTTACTAGTTTTAGTTCCAACAAGCTCTACTACATAGTGATATGGCTCATGACAAAGCGAACTGAACTGTCCTCTATAAAAAAATTAATAACTCCTTTTGAACCTTCAACTTTGACTCATAATTAATTCTAACCAATAGTTAAATTGCTTTTGCACACGGCCACCTTTTATGAATGAAACAAAGCAATAGACATAGTAGTAGTAGACTGAGTTAGCATCATTCATCAGGATGGTTTGTTGGAAACAAACATCTAATAAAAGAATTTCAAATTCATTTTTTTTTAAAAGCTGAGAATTATTGAGTAAAAGGCTCATTACAACTTTTATAAGACATTTAAAATGGGGAACGATAATAGATCATAATTTATTTTATTTTATTAAAAAGTACCAACATCTTCAACTGTTGCAAAATCCACTATGAGAATTTTAGGATTTGACTGTGGCCATCTTGTTCCATGAAGAGCAGCACGAGCTTTAACAGCATCTTCCTCTGTTTTATACTGCAATAAAAAAGTTAATAGTTCGATCAATTCGTTATGAAATTGTAAAACTAAAAGAGTCTAAATAAAAAATTTGTTAACAGCAGATTGCACTTAATCATGTTTTAATAATACATGCAAGTTATAATAACCTACAGCTGCCAAACAATGGGATTTGATATCATTAATCCAGAAATAGTCATCATCCAACTCTCCAGAGCGCCGCAAAAGCTCCTTCAGTTGTCCAATAGTAAAAGGTCTGACAAGTCCCGCTATTCTAATAACTCTGTCAGTCGGATTGCGAGCTGGTGATTGTTTCCCTTTCACTGGCTCTGGTTCATCAACAATGGGAAGAAGAGGCTTACTGGAGCGTGTAGTGGCAAATACTTTTTGATGTAAGAGGAAAGGGGAAAAATTTTAAAGATGGTAGGCATTACAATAAATTTCATTAATTTTTTTTAATCACTATAAAGAATTATTAACCCACAAACTGTGGTATAGAATCATGCTGTAATGTGTAGGCTTTTTTTAACATTTGGGTGCCATCAGAAAAAGTACAAAATGGCATACAAATATAGTTATAAAACCCCAATAACTATATATTTTTAGAAACGGGAATTGATGGAGATTATGTTAGCTCTTTTAACAACCCTCCCAAAAAATAAAATTATGTGACTTTGACTTTGGAATGCTCAAGAAAATTTTTTTTAACAAAATTTGTTTACTTTCAAGTACCTCTAACATAATTTTTTTTAAAAGATTCCATTAAACTACTTTGGGGAAACCAAAGGGTGACAAAATATACCAAAATAAATCATACAGAAATAAATCATGCAAAAGAAAAAAAACATATCATAATAAGTAAAAAGAAAACATGAGGTAATATAAACATAATCAGATGCATTCTCATCTGATTTTGCCAATTGCCCCATAAATGGATCTGGTTCGATGTCAAAATGTGATTCAATACATGACTACCACTAGCACTAGAGCTAAGACTAGCATCGGATTCACTAGAACTAGAAAAAAGAATCGGAGCTAAGATTATCATGTGGAATATTAAAATCGTCACATTATCACTTAGATCTTCACAAGAGGCTTTCAAATGTATTTCTACCTTTTTTTTTAACCTTTACCCGAAGTTCCAGCTGCAGAATAACCCATTTTGGTTTCAAAATCGGCGTAAGAAAGAAGTGTTTATAACACACCGATAAAAAATACTATTTTTAAAGTTTTTAACCTCAAGCTTGACCCGGAAGAAGATGTAATTAATAATAAAAGGAAGTGGCTTAGTTTACAATAAAATAGTGGATTGGAAGTTGCTATTTGACCATGATTTTTTTCAGCCGTTACAGTACAAAATGCGCTGATCGGCCGGTTTTTTCAGCCGACCAGTCGTGGGTTAAAATTAAATTGTTCATAATTTATACTTCCTGTATGACTCGACAGCTGATATTTAATCTCTCATCTGACCTATTTAGCATCAAAATATTTTTTAAGGATTTTATCAGTAACCCCTTACCTCGCCAAGAGAGAAAAAAATTTTAAAAATCATAGGTTCATTTTGGCTTTGAAACATGTTTAAACCATGTCAAGATTTTTTGAGTTTTTATTTTTTACTTGAAGGCTCCTTAAATCCATGTGGATTTTAATGACCACATACAACTTTAATCAAATGATACCTTTGTTTTCTTTATCTGTGGACTTAGCATCTTCACTTTCTTTATCTGTTGTAGTTTCTTCCTTCTTCTTCTTCCCCTTTTTTCCCTCTTTGTTTTTTTTCTTTCCTCCTTCCTTGGGGGGAGCTGATGAAAGCTTGATAATTTTCTTTTCAGGTTCATGAGGAGATAGTGGCTCTTCATGAGGAGCCTCATCTCTTGTCTCTACTTTTCTGTCATCTTCTTGTAATGGTGTCTCCTCGTCTATCTGTTCAGGTTGAGGTGACTAATGAAATCAAAATATGACAGTTGTAAGATAAACTTTTCCCACATTTTAGTTAATGTATGCACGCAGACGGACGTTTATCAGGCAGATGATTATTTTTATTTTAAGAACCCTTGTCAAATTTAAGTTTTTATCTTCACCATACACACTATATTAAACTTTTAAAATATACTTCTTTGAGACAGCGATTATGTTTTTCTAAAATAATGGGTAGCACTGCCATGGGCCATTTAGGCTTTTAAATGTGGTCTAGATTCTAATGATGGGAACCAATGCAGTGACCTACATTTTCCCCAGTGGCCAGAGGTTGCTTTTTCTGCCACATAGATGGTGGGTATTTTGTTTATCCTTGTCTAATTGTATTGCATTAATGTATGAAAAGTTTAAGTGAAAAAAAAATCAAACAGTTTTGTTAACATCCTTATCCCTTTCTGCACAGATAATTATCTTCATCTTGTTACCAATTGATAAAAACATAAAAGTTACGTACCAAATCGCCAACCAATCAAATTTTGACTCATTCCAAAATAATGTCTGGGTCAGGGGGGAGTAATTAGCAAAATAATATCTGGTACTTAACATTTCTGTGTGTCATAAAATTTGGCAAAACAACAATGCCCATTTTGCTTGAAATAGTGGGCAGGGGAATATATCTGTCCCTTGTAATGTTAGAAATGCAATAATAAAAATATGCCATGCAAATATTTCAAATTTCACGTATTATTTAGCGATATACATGTTATTCGGGGACTTAAATGGTTTTTGTGTGGTTATAAGCTGAACCTAACTTTTTTGTGTGTAAAATCTTGAAAAATAAATGTACAGTACCTGAACTTGTATTCTCTTTACTTTGACATCTCTGCGATCCTCTTCATGCTCATCATAGTCTAAAGTATTGACCACTTCCATCTCCATATCAAATACTGTTTCTGTCAGCTTGACATCTCCAATTAAATTCTTGACAAAATATATACATTTTTTAATTAAAATTTAATGTATGATAATTGTTTAACTATTCAAAAACATAAATAAAATATCCTTATCTTTTTAAAATTTAAAGCACTAAATTGTAGTAGAAGTTTTTTGTATATGAACTATTTAGATGTGTAATTTTTAAAAATCCTGTATGAAATGTGAGGTAATGTCAGTAAGGCATTGAATTTATATTACGGGACTCTGTTAAACATCATCTTTTTTTATATAACAAGTAAAAAAAATGGAAAAAATATTTCTAACAAATAGACTTTTAATAGAAAACAGACACCTTTTTCAGAATATGTTTGACAATGACAAACAGTTTATGACTTAAAAGCTAAATAAAAATTTTTTTAAATATAACTCGAATTTGTGTAAACAAGTATACAATTGAGAGAGAGATTTAATAATCTATATAAAACTCAAAGTAATGTGCTATTGTTAGAAAAAGCTTTTAACAAATTTATAACGACCACAACCTGTCTTAGCTTCTATAAAATCCTATAATTTTAAAATAAATTAGAGGGCATTTTTTTACACCTGACAGAGAAAATACAACATTCAACTACAAGGGCCTGTATAAAATCAATTGAATTTTGTTCAGCTGTAATATGTTCCAATAAGTATTTTATTTTTTAAAAAGCAAATTTAAACATGTCAAGATAGTCACAAAATGTTGGTCTTAACTCATTCGCTACTAATGCGACATACCCCCCTCGCTACTAATGCGCCCAAATGCGACATGGCGTCTAGCAACGCGCATATAGAAAATGATCCCGCGAGAAGCATTGTTACCGTGCGAATAGCTCTCGGCTTTTTAAAAAGTAGAAACATAGCTGATTTCGTTTTTAAAAAAACGGATGTTTATGTCATTTACGGTTCAAAAGCTGTGTCTTAGAAGTCGGACTCTATTTGGTGAAATTTTAATCGTGTGGTTTCTGAATATTCTTATACAATGGCCTTTCATTATCTTTACTCTTTAATTGCTGCTTCAACGTTTAATTATGCAGCAGTTAATAATTTAAACAATGAGGAATCAGATGTTAAAATTAGTGATAGTGATACTGATAATAATTAACTCTTAACACTTAACTCTAATCAGAGTGACGCTAACGAGGTATGAAATGAGATACTGTCAATAGCGTCACTGAATCTTGGTTACAGACAATTTAATGAAATTACAGGGGAAATCATTTTCTCCCTATTGACAGCAGTCTTATAGACTACTTCAAGCTTTTCATGAACTCTGCCATGATTGAGTTGTTAATTGCTGTAACAAACAGTTACGCTGAACCGCAGCAAACGGCCAAGGGTAAGAAGGACGCCCTGTGGAAGGAGGTTACTAATGAGGACATATATAAATTCCTCTACATTAACATCATTCAAAGTTTCATGAGACAATAAATTGACAAAAAGGTGACAAACAACGGAGGTCGCATCCCAAAACAGCGATGCAAATTTTCAAAAAACACTTTTCAAGATTTATTTCAAATATATTTGTGAATTAAAGTGCATCAACCTATACATTTTTTTAAAGCTCATTCAATTTTCTGTTTTTTGGTGTGTGTTTTGTTATTTTAAAATTTCATTTAGGTGTTTAAAAATATTTTTATTTAACATGGGGGTGAATGTTTTTTAGAGTAATCTCCCT
The DNA here is from genome assembly GCA_944989445.1 of Ampullaceana balthica. NCBI lineage: Eukaryota > Metazoa > Mollusca > Gastropoda > Lymnaeidae > Ampullaceana > Ampullaceana balthica. Next base: position 547,824 of record CALYLW010000359.1, read on the forward strand.
TTGCTTAGTAATTCAGGGGGTGTTTTGGTTATTGCGCTTAGTAGCGAATGAGTTAATATATATTAATGGAATCTCTCATTCTCTTTAATCATTACTGATCAATTATTCTTACTATGTTTATTTTACTATGAATTAATATATTGTAAGAGAAGAATAAAAATTAAACTTCCAACTAAATACCTTAAGAGAATCGGATGAAATTTCAAGGCTGCTAGATTTTTTAGTTGCTTTAGTTGCTTTTGAAGTCTTTGAGCCCCACTTTCTTTTCTTTGCACCTTTATCCTTTTTCAGTTTAGCATCGGGATCTGGCTCCTTTTGTGGTGATTCTATTTATAAAAAAATACATTAAAAAAGTGTAAATAACAATTTATGGACAGAATTAAAGTATAATGTTGCTACACTTTTCTTAACATTGCTTTATTTGCTTTTCAGTTCACCAATAAAAAATAAAAAAAAATTAAAAAATTCACCCTAACAAAATATTTTTGCCTTTAAGTGATAAATAAATCTTGATAATATATGAAAGCAAATCATTAAACTGTTTAAATACAGTGATAAGATGATATAGAACAGCTATTAAAGCATACAGCAAAACCTTGTGCATTCGCATTTGGGTTAGAGAATTGAAGTATGTCCCTTATAAAACCTAATAATTCACCCCACTAACAACTTTGAAATTAACTTTTTTTTAAAGAACCAGCAGAAGTATTTTTGCTAATTCTGATGTAATTTAATCTTATAAGTTATCATGATTTTAAATGAATTTTTTTTTAAATGTATTGGGTGAACAAAATTCCTTAATTTCAATGGAAACAATTTTGTTAATGTTTACTATAAGACCCTAAATAAGTTTACCTGATTTATTTTCTTAACAACCATAAAGAAATTTAAGCTATAAGGATATCAATTTTGATTTGTTACGACAAAAATGACAAAGACTTCTCTTATTGCAATTAGTATTACCGTGCTTTATTTCATCTATCATTTTTAAAATTATATTAAATCAACAATTTCATAAAGGGCAATGTAAATGGAATAAAAGAATTTAGGGAACATAATTTCTGTCATATTTAGTAGAAATTTAACTTGTAAATGTTTCAGGCATTACATTAGAACTAGAAATTCTCAGCAATATAAAGATGTACTGTTTCAATTAAAAATCCTAAAGAACACCTTTAGACCCATTGTCAATGTCCATTCCTTTACCAGTGTCAGCATCCCCCCTTGGAGTTTCTAAATTAGTGCCCTTTTTAAAATCCAACACATCAGTTTTCTGCTCAACAAAAGAAACAAGAGAAAGATTAACAAGTTATTAAAGTTCTAATTATAAGGATAATGGCCAGTGAATGATTTAACCTTACCCTTACCCCCTCCCCCCAGAAATATTTGGTTTTAATATTTGGAAAGATAGACTTTTATTATTCAAGGAAGTTCTTCGACAACATTCATGAATTTTGTATTTTAAAAAATATATAATGTTTTTTAAAAAATACTGTTTCGTTCTTCATTTAATTAAAAGAAAAAAATTATACAATTTAGAAATTATCAAAACATGGTGGTATTACCATCTACCTTTAATTTACCATAATGATATTTTAAATGTGGGGGGAGAAAAAAAAAGTTGGTTTCCAAATTAAAACTAGGGACTTTATCTTTTAAACTGTTAATATTTACAATTATTTATATAATATCAAATCAGATAAAATAAATAAATGAATAGTTTCTTTTTTTTTAAATGTCTGTCATCTGGTATCTGCAAGTGGAAGTATTGGTATAAAAATTTAATCAAATACCACCAGCCATTGCCTTTGTACACATTATCTTGAGGGGGTTATATCATAGATTTGCCAGCTATTCCATCCAGTCGATTGATTATTCTTATTGTGTGAGGAATGGTAAGGCCAAAAGCAGTCATGAAAGGATCCAGCAACAGTGATGAAACTTGAAAGCATTCAGAAAGCATTAAGAGTTCATGGCAATTGTCATGGTTTATATTGATGCAGCATTCCTTGAAGACTTGCACACATGTTGACAATTCTGATGAGATGAATATCAGATGATGACTGTGCGAACAAAACGTAAAAATGTCTGAATTCCAGAACAGTTCTTTGCAAGGAAAAATAGTTGTTTTCATAACACAATGTTTGTTCAAGTCTTTAACGTGTAGATCTCGTTGATACTTTTTAGGATTGAAATGTGATTTCCACGTGGCTGAAGTAAGATCGACGATTGTCTTGAGTTTGTGAAATGTCTGTCCAAGCTGGTGACATGACACTGGCGAACTGAGTGAAATGCTAGGGGTGCATCTCTGTCAGTTATTTTATTGAATTCACACAAACGTATTTCCTTTCAATGGGAAAACAAAGTTCATGTGTGCTGAAGAATCTGTGATTTTTCACAAAATTGTTCATTTTATTTAATGTAGTACATCACGAAGTTCTTGAACTGAAACACCAGTGCTAACATGGTTACTGATAGGATGTTGGTAAGGATGACTGCACCCAGTGCATGGCTGGTTGGTGGCTTTCCAAAGGTATTGCTGTAGGTAGGGTAATCAAAGCTTCTCATCTTCCTGGCCCTAGCTAACAGGTTGAAGCAATGCAAGGCAAGTAAGGGGACATACACAACGAAACAAGCACAATTTATAAGCTACACTAACATAGCTTACTTTTCCCCCGTTATTTTTATTTAAAAGTTTTTTTTTAAACCTTAGATTGACCCTACCAATATAACTAAAAATTCAAAATGCACCCATAAGATGCAGCCCAATGTCACTGCTTGTCTATTAATTCCCTAAACCCTTACTTAAATCTATGAACATGATAACTGGCCCTATACCTAGAAGGTTGAAAAAAATATAGTTTTCTATTTCTTGCATAAGCTTAAATATTTTCAGACATCACAGAATGTAAAACTGGTATATTGCTTTTAAAAACCAATAATGTAACTTTACCTTTTCACCTTCGTTCCTATGAGGAGAATCTCTTAATCCTGGAACCTTTTGACAATATCTAAAAAATATAATAAACAGATGGCATATATTAATAAGATTTTCTGCTAATAGAGTTTGTGATATTGGGAATGATCTTATAAGTTACAGTACCAAATATGCTCGTCTATAAGTTGATTGTAGCTTTTAAACCATATATTAGGAAATATGCTATGACTCAGATAAGTCTGGGGTAAAACTTGGGACACAGATAAAGAGCAAGTGTTATAGAAGCGTAAAAAAAGGTAAAGTGAAGAATGGAAACAAGTTTTTTTAATATTTTATATGAAACCTTTACTGTATTTACGACCAAGTTTTACTACTTTTAAGTTGTTTTCTTTCTTAGAATTACCTTTCTCCTGAAGATTGAATAGAAGTATTGTCTTTATCTTCCCCATCCGTCTTTTTACTCACATCACCAACTATTGAAATTTTATCCTGAGAAATTTTTTTTATATTAATGTTCTGGGGCATAAATAATTATATGACTTTCTTAGACAGTATACAATTATCTTAAAAATACACAAATAAAAATATTTAAAGGAAAAATCTTTAAGCAGTTTTATAATTTTAAAAAATATTTTATTTATATGAAAGTACTACCTTCATCTGATCTGAATTTGCTCCTGGGTGTAATGAAAACTGGACTTGTCTCTCTTTGTTCTTGATAAGGGTAGTTACCCCCTTTGTGGCCTCTGAAGATCTGTCAGTGCTGCTACTCGAAGTTGACCTAGATCTTGATCTAGATGAGCTAGAAGAACTTGATGACTGAGATCTTGATTGTTTACGTGATTTTGACCTAGAATTTGAATCAGAAGATGCTGATCTTGAATCTCTCCTTTTGGATTTCAAGGGGGCTTTTTTGTGAGTTTCTTTAATTTCATCTTCAACCGTCTTATCAGTTGTGGACCGAGTTGGAGATTCTGATAATTTAGCATCACTTTTTAAATTAGATTCAGAGTTTGTGTCATTGTTGGTTTGTTCTTTTACTATATTACTAGTACTTTCAACAGGGTGGCTTGAATTATCAGTTTTTAATAAGCTATTTTTTTCTGTGACTGAAACATTGTGTAAGCTTTCTTCAATATTGGAATGAATGTTACTATCTTCCTCAGGCACTGGCTCAGTATTCAATAATGTATCAGGTTTAACAGCCAGAGGTGCTTTAGATTTAGAAGATTTCCATCTAGATAAGCGACTAGTGGATTTTTCCTCTATTTTGTTTGCACCAGTTATTTCTAAATTACTTAACTCTTTATCCTTGCTATCAGGTTGTAATTTCCAATCAACATCTGGCTGTGATTTCAACTCCTCTTTTTCTTCAGCAGACACTACTTTAACATCCTCAGTTCTTTCAGCTTCAATGTCGTGAATGACATCTATTCCACTTTTTTTTTCAGATGAGTGAGCCCTTTCTTTAATTGCTAGATCTACATCCGCTTCCTGAATAGGATTAGTTTTACAAGGAGCTTGTTCATCAGCAGGTGGTTGATAAACAGGAATATTTTCCTGTACAATTTCTGTGGAACTAACATTTACAGGTGCCTCACTTTTGTTGCAAAGATCATCTTCAAGTCCTCTATTTATCTCTCCAGCTTTCATTTCAACACCTCCAGGATCAGATAAGTTATGATCGTCTTCAAAGCTTTTATTGACTTTAACATCTTCTCCCTCATCAGGTACCTTTGATTTGTCTTCCAAGCTTTCACAGATTGCTCCAGATTTGACTTTAACGTCTTCTCCATCATCAGTTAACTTAGGATTGTCTTCAAAGCTTACATTCATTTCACCCTTTTTGAGTATAGCCCCACCTCCATCATCCGGCACTTCTTCATCCAGAGTTTTCCGCACAACATTGACACGTCTACTTGATCTTCTAGAAGTAACTGTTACCTCTGGAGATACAGCAGGAGGAGATTTAGATCTTGATCTGGAACTTATAGAATTAGTTCGGCGATGTTTCTTCTTTGGTGTTACTTCTTCCTGTGATGAAGATGATGAAGATCTTGATTCTTTAGCTGCATAATTTCCTCTGCGTCTGCCTCCTCCTCTTTTTGTAGCTCTTCCACGGGCTTGGCGACCTCTGCGACTTCTAGAGGGTTTTTCTGGAGTTGGGGACCTTGAACTGTAATCAAATACAATATTGTCAACCATTTCTAAATTATTTTTCTTCTTTTTTTCCCAGTTAAAAAATTTAAACATTTCAAAAGAGGTATGAAGCTCTTATTTTGCTGTATTCATAGCTATCAATTATTTTATTAAATGATAAACTTCCTTTAAACAGTACTATTGAGAAAACTAGTGAGAATTAACTTTTTGTAAAAACAAATTTATAGCTACTAACATCTATAATAAAATCAACACTCCTTTCTTTGCCTTTTATTATTAAGTGGGATATGATATTTATAATACAGTCGAAACAGCTTAAGTCGACGGCGTTGGGGTATGAAAAATGGCACCGAGATAACCGATGATCGAGTTAAAACGAAAACCAATATGGCGGCAAAATATTAACATGTGCTTGAAATTTCTTTATGTACATGATTAATTAGTTAGCGTTAATTAGTGATGGGATGAGTAATCGGAATCGTATCGGAACCCTAATATTTCTTCACTCTTTCCTAAGGTTGTAATGACCGTTCGTTTTTAAGGACCGTTTAAAAATTAAATATAACCATGGATCCAGCTCAGGAAAACGGGAAAAAATCGGGAATTCTTACAAATAAATTCTCGGCCTTGAAAGTCGGGAAAAGTTATGACTAATCGGGAATTTATATATATATATATATATACACATGTATATATATTTATGCCGAAGTAAAGGACTTTGTTTACGTCTCTGTCATGTTTCGATTCGATTTAATGAAAAATAAGTTACCAGTTTATAATTGTCTGCGCATGCGCTAAAAGGTCAAAGTTTACGCTTCCCCGTTTCACAGCCGCTCGCGTTTGCCGTCATATCAGCGAATTTAAAAAACAAATATACAAATCAATATGATTCAATATGGTTATTTAAAGTTAAATGCTTTTGACGTGCAGGATATCTGTTACTATCAGAACGTTCTCGAATTGCCTCAGTCAATCAAACTTGAAATATAAATAAAACTATTGTGGCCTTGACCGTTGATCACAGCACGCTGTGGGCTGTGTGTACTGTGTTAGACCTCGGCCGGCAAATAAGTCTAAGCAAATTTTTTTAAAAATCATTCCTTATCAGAAATGATTTCATTTCATCGTCACGCGCGTGTTAGTCACAGTAAGGAATCTTACTGGTAACAAAGCAACAAGAAACTTTTAAAAGAATAATAAATTTTTTTATTTGATTAAATAAAAACCACCGTCGTCGATTCTCGATACAAACCTTTATTTTCAGTTCTAAAGATATTCGTTCATCTTAAAAAATAAAATGATTAATGCATCAGAAAATGAATTAAGTTTAATAATAATATAACATGCACTGCGAAATGACGAATTACGACCTCTAACGCGATTGTCCAGTACCTCGGGTGAATACATACTCCATGGATACACGTCGAATTATAATTCACACACGCAAAACATCCGGTAATTTTTATTGAAATCTCGTAGAATCACACAATAGCCGGAAGTCTCGAAGAAAAGCGAGATGTCAACACTGTTTTGAACTAAAAATGCCAGAGTGCATTGCTAGGCCAACCGACGAGGATCGAGCTAACCAAGTTAAGTTGCAAATTTGGCCCTCTTTTGTGCTCGAGGTACATGGTTTCGGCGACTTAGAAAAATCAAAATAGCCGATGAAAAAATGCTAAGACAAAGAGAGACTTTTGCGGTTCCAATAAAAAACGTCGAGTTAGTGGGGTGGTCGAGCTAACCGAGCTCGAGGTAAGTGGGTTCGACTGTATATATAAATGAATGTGTTTTGTTTTGAGTCGTTTCTATTGAATACTGTTAAAACAGTTAACATGCTAATATGATCTTGTTGCAACCAATAAATACTACAATATAGTTTAAGGTTGCTAGTGTTTTATTGCAGAATAAATGGCCACTGAATTTTATCTTAGACGAGTATTTACTTTAAGATTTGATTTAAGTTTGTTTGTTTTTTTAAATGGTTTCATGTTGTTCAAAGCCTGTAACTGTATTATAAAATTTATAATTTTTTTGTGCATCAAGGACTAACAACGAAGTTTATAAATATTATAATAAAAATTGAATAATCTGTTTTCAAGCCTGCACACAAAACTGTTTTCTCAGCAATAAAACCAAAACCTATTACTGTGTTTAGATATTGATGACTTTAGTGTGCATGTATTTTAAGCTATGAACATTGTTTAGGAATTAATTGATTAAAGCCAAATGATCAAAAAGTTATTTAGGTCTTAAGGTCACATTAAACTGATTAAACATAACATTTAACAAATATAGAGTATCCTCAGCAAAAGTGTGCCCAATCCCTTGATGTTTTGTTTAAATGCCAGTGATTCCATGATCTGCTTTTACTTTCCAATCTTTAATCTTAATACTAAAATATATTCAAACAGTTATTTAAAATAAGATTTTAAGTAACACTCAAACCAAAAATATCAAAATTATTTCAAAATGGTCTGCACAAGCAAGAAAATTTACACCAGAACTCTTATACAGATAGAATATTTTAGAATAGGTAACAGCTTTTAATAGACCATATCAATGCTACTCTGTAAGGTTCTGTAGGGTTCAAAATGAAAGGTAATTATTACAAATAACTCTGCACCTTTAGAAGAAAGATTAAAATTATATCCAAACACATAGTGAATGTGCTATGATGCAGAAAACTAAACTGGCTTTAATGGTCTAAAAAAAAATTTTAAAGTCAAATACTCAAAACCTTATTTAAAATAAAATGTAAGTTATTTAAAGGGTGAATGGTGCCATTTTTTTGTAACTTAGTCCTGAAAATTAACCCATTTCCAATTCAACATGCAAACATTTCTTTCTTTCAGTACTAAATGACGGACAGTACAAAATCCTTGTGCTCTAAAAATAAACACAACAACTGTTTCCATTGAGAAAAAAATTATTTATTTTCTCTTATATCAAGGAAACTTAAAATGAACATATAATGATGATCTCTTACTGTAGTTGCAAGTAAAATGAGACAGGTTGCCAGCAACTTAATATGATGATCTTTCATAAAACAAGCTACTTAACAAAAATTTTAAAAATAAAATCACAAATCCAAAATAAAAGAATAAGAATCGTATTACAAAATTCAAACAAAATTTTATTTAATTAAATCAAAAGTTTAATTGTTACTGGCCCATGGATCGGAAGGTAACTAAGGAATGATATTCAAGCTATAAAAAATCTGGTTTTGAGTATTTGACTAACTTTTAAAGCTAACTTGTTTGGTGAAAAGAAAATACAACCCTCTACACAAAAATAATAATAAATAAACAAAGAAAGAAGAAAATACATTTGAAAAAGCATGAATCTGTGAAAACAATTTGTGTGTATAACTGAATAACATATCAAATATGAGGTATCATAAAGCTGAATTATTTACAATAATAAAGTAAGCATATAAAATGTATCCCTATAACAAGTTTGTTTTCATTTAGACTCACTATATAAAATGTGCTCACATATGAGATGTGAACAGATTGCCTACCCCATTCCCAAATTTTAGACCATGACGTAAATCTAGTTAGTTAGTTAGCTAATTTATTGCACTTACAAGGTAATTCAATTTTTAAGGCTTGTAAAGAAAGGTATAATTTTGAATCTGTATCTTGGAACACATTTGTTTAAAATGTATTTTTATTCAGCCTCTGTTTTTTTTATTTTAGCAACCGTTAAAAATTCAGTAATTATAAAAAGTAACTATAGTTGTCTTTCAAACAGAAAATACTGATTAATATGTCCCGTTTTGATGGCACAAAGCAATAAACTGGTTAATCTTTGGAAACACTAAACATAAATCAAATCTCCACAGACTTACTTAATTTGAATTAAAATTATCTTGAACAACAAACAGGCAGCAATATTTTACACTAATGCCAAAAAAAGTGTACCTAAAGGTTGAAAATGGATCCTTGTGGTAATTAAAAAACAAATAAAATGTATTGTTTAAATAATGATTATGAAATTTTAATGTCCTCGTCTTCATCTAAAATGATTCAACACATTATTCACATCAATAAATTGGGCTATTTAATTTTTTAATTTCAAGCAGGTTAAGAATTTTCCAATATGTCAAAATGTCACCAGCATAACCAAGAAATGATGCTAAATTAATTTTAATTATTTAACTAAGCCCCAGGTAAAAACTTCCTGATTCAAAACATAAAATTGAATACATAAAGAATATTTATTAACAACTTCAAGTAAAGAGATTCACAAAGTTATTCTTCATTGAACCATTTACTGAGAACACCTGATCTCATTTTGGGGCTAAAGGCCCAAAGGTTGCTGTAGCAACATGCTACTTTATTTCTCACTGAGGTCTTGAGAATTATCTATGATAGTTCAACTTATTCTCAGAAAGTTTTTATGTTTTACTTCAAAGTGGTTGTGATGGAATTGTTAAGTGATAGTGAGGTTTTCTCAGGATTTAATTTAACACTCTGAGGTGAGAGAAATTAAAATTCATAAACGGAAACATCAACAGTAAACTGCTTATTTCAGATCAGTCTGATTGGGAAGAAAGTGATAACAACTTTGGGTAAATAGTGTATATTTATAGCACCTATGACTGAAAATTCACAAAATTTTTAAACATTATACTCAAGTCAGAACACAATAACTCTGACTTCAATTCTTTATTTTTCATTTTAATTAATTTTAAATTTTAATTTTATGTTATTTTTTTAATTTAACCCTGAATGTCACAGAAAGGTAAAACGTCTTAGCTAGAAAATGGAAATGTTTCTGCCCAGTATAGGGTTAAAACATTAACTTTTGCTTTTTTTTAGTGTTTGATTCAACCACTATGAATACCTTTAAAAACTAAATGAACAGGCACAATGAATCACAAGCTACGATTTTTAAAGCAATATCAATGGGTATAAAGAACCATTAATGAATTAAATTAAAATCCAATTACAACATAACTATAGATTAAGTACAAAGATAAAACTTTCCTGAGCAAAAACAAATTGTATCAAAATACCTGAATACAATGTCACAACTTTTTAACCCACATATAAAATAGCATTATTTGGGTGTGGTATAGTCAGGTGCCCTTTAATTTTTTTTACTTTGCCGATTATAAAATTTAAGAAAAAACTTTGACTTTTCTTAAGTGTAGTTTAATTATATTTTTTTTTAGACAATAGCATAGAATGGTAAAAGCATACCAACAAATAGGGAAATAAGTTTTAGAGCATAAATACAAAATTTTGAATAGTGAAAACTGCTGCCAACAATTTTTATTTAAAATTTCTATAATACATCACAACATCTTAACAAGTATATCTATTTATGTACAACTTACAAGATGTGTTACATTTCAGTTGTTTTATTTCATAGTAAATAAACAAATGAAATTCCATAGCGTGTACAGCTTGTTGAAACATTCAATTCCAACACACACAAAATTTCATAGAAATTAGATCATAAGAATTATGTGTATGAGTATATAAATATACCAATATCTCAACATAGCAGAGGTAATAACTTCTTTACTCCATTTTAATGCATTTACCTTGATGATGATCCTGATCTTGTGCGCTCCCTCAATCTTTCGCTTTCTGGCGTTGGGGATCTAGAATGTTCTTTGACCAATTCCCCTTCTTGACCATTTTCACCTAAGATTATTAAACAGTGTGTTTTTATCTCAGTTATTTGAACACATTACAAATAAACTCATTTATGAACAATAAAAAATTAATCTATCTTATAAATTCTTATGATATGAAATCTCTACCACAGAAATGAAGTTTTGTGCTCTGGGCATAGTTACTAAGCTTTTTAATATATTTAATGACAAGATATTTAAACAAAATAACTATTTTATTAAAGCTTAACATTGCTAAATAATTCACTATACAGTTGAACCGGGTTATGTCGCCGGCCTAGGGGTATGCTAAAAAGCTTCAAGATAACCGATGGTCGAGATAAGCGAAAACCAACATGGCGGCAAAATATTAACATGTGCTTGAAATTTCTTTATGTACATGATGTAAATTAATAAATGAGAATGTACATGCACACGCTTTTGGAGGTTATTTTTACACAACAGCGTTGCCGTTATTTGACGAAGCGATCGGCATGCTATAAAAATTTACATACATGTTTGCTAGCAACAAAAGGCATATGTGCACCAACTAACAGCAGAAATATACACTTCATCACTATTAGTTTAGTACGCCTACGGCTAAGGAAAGATTTTAAAAAATTTTTAACTTTGCTTAGTTGTCGAGGCACTATACGAGAGCCAACACACAGTGCGGGTGGCGGGTATGATATGAACAACAATCAAAGTCAAGGTCGTGAATGTTACTATTTATATTACGAGAGTCATTCGATAGATGCTAAGATACCGGCCGATTAATAGGTCCTCAAATTTGAGTTCGGTCTTTTAGTGACAGTTTTCCTGTAAGTCAAAGGTATTTGACGTAAGATTGCAACATTAATATCAAAACTGATATTTTCTTTTTAAAAAATGGGTTGGAAGGGAGTACGGCCAGTGAAAGATTCTTTTTTCAAACTCTCTTAGTTAACGAAGCATAGTACGAGAACTAACACACAGTGCGGCGATGTTAAAATGTGAACAATGTTCAAGGCTGCGAGTGTTACTATTCAGCGCAAGAGAGCTGAAAACAAGCGGGCTGTGGCGTCACATGTTCTTTGAAGACACCATCAGATGGCGGGAGGCGAAAATTTGATAATTGATACACACTTCAATATCACACACTGTATTGTTCATGTTAAGAATACTTAGATAAGACGCCCACGAATATAAGACACACCCTGGGTGAGAGGTACATAAAACTTTGTATAAGACGCGCCTTATATACGGGAGATACAATAGTGAGATGGTGTAGTAGCATCGATAACTAACATTTTCAAAAGCTGACGATTGGTCATGGGGATCGAGATAACCAACGTTAAGTGGCAAATTTGGCCCTCTTTTGTGCTCTAGATATTTGGGTTAGCTCTACGCCTTTTGGCAAACCCTAAGGCCGTCGACTTAACCGGGTTCTACTGTATTTACAGTCGAACCCTGCTAAGTCGACAGCCTTTGGGTATGAAAAATGATGTCGAGCTAACCGATGATGGAGTTAAACAAAAACAAATATGGCGGCAAAATATTAACATGTGCTTGTAATTTCTTTATGTACATGATGTGCGTTAATTAGTGATGGGACGATTAATCGGAATCGTATCGGAATATCAGGACCCTAATATTTCTTCACTCTTTCTTAAGGCTGTTACAACCGTTCGTTTTTAAGGACCATTTAAATATAACCAGGGTTCCCACTCAGTTGGGAATTCTTTAAAAAATTATAAATTTTTTTATATATATATTTTTTTTATGCCGAAGTAAATGACTTTGATTCCGTCTCTGTGGCCATGTTTCGATTCCATTTAATAAAAAATAAAAGTTACCAGTTTATAATTGCACAGGCGTTAAAACTAAGGTCAAATTTTTTGCCTCGCCTCATGGCGTCTGTGGCGAGGCATGTCACCGCCGCTCGCATTTGCAATGCCCGTCGAATCAGCGAATTTTAAAAAAATATTTAAGCATATGATTATGATAATTTTAAGTTTAATGCTTTTGACGTTCAGGATATCTGTCACTATGACACCACACTCGAATTTACTCAGTCAATCAAACTTGTAATATAAATAGTAACTAATGGGGCCTTGACCATTGATCACAGCACGCTGTGTGTTAGACCTCGGCAACTAAGCGAATTTTTTAAAAAAATCATGCCTTATCAGAATTCGACATACAACAGTGATGACGTGTATATTATATATACTGGAATATTTAGAAAATGATTTGATTTCACTGTCACGCGCGTGTTAGTCACGTATCTTAGTGGTAACAAAGCAACAACAAACTTTTAAAAGAATAATAATTTTTTATTTAATTAAATATAAACCACAGTCGATTCTTGATATAAACCTTTATTTTCTTTGCTTAAGATATTCGTTATCTTAAAAAATAAAATGATTAATGTATCAGAAAATAAAAAATTATTATTCTTTTAAGTTTAATAACAATGTAACATGCACTGCAAAATAATGACGATTAAAGACCGCTAACGCGATTTTCGAGCACCTCGGGTGAATACATACTCCATGGAGAAATGTCAAACCAATTCACATACTGATCAAAGTGAAACAAGTAAAAACATCTGGTAATTTTTATTGAAATCTCGTAGAATCACATAATAGCCGGAAGTCTTGAGGAAAGTGAGATTTCGATGCCATTTTAACTAAAAATGCCAGAGTGCATTGCTAGACGAACAGATGGGGATCGAACTAACCAACAGTACGCCCTCTTTTGTGCTCGAGGTATTAGGTTTCGGCGACTTAAAAGAATCTAATTAACTGATGAGAAAATGCTAAGACAAAGAGAGAATTTGGCGGTTCCAATAAAAAACGTCGACTTAATAGGGTTGGCGATTTAACCGGGCTCGAGTTAAGTGGGTTCGACTGTATATTATTATTTATATTACAACAATAATTTGTAAGTCTTATTAATTTCTAAGGCTTTTTTTCGGCCCTTGAAGCTACACAATCAGAGTAGGATACATCCATTTTGTTTATCTAGCACCCTACTTGCCGGGTTGTCACAGTAAGATGCCAAATGAATATTTCTCACTTAAAAACAAACAAAATAAGAATCAAACATCTATTAACAAAATAAAAAAATGAAATTGTCTTTAAAATATTTATTTATCTTCTAAGAACATTAAAATAGATGAATAATACTTTTTAACAAACATCTTCAGTCAGTAAATTTATTTTAGCATGGGTTGTTCGAGGCAAAAAAATATCTGGCAAGCAGGGTGCTAGATAAACAAAATGGATGTATCGTGACCAGATTATGTATCATATAGAGCAGAAAAATTGCCTTAGAAATTAATAAGACTTACAAATTAGAGGTGTAATACTACTAATAGCTAATACTAATACAACAATATAATCATAGCCTATCGACTATCGTATATTGCCCTATATAATATACTAATATAGGCCTAATATATATTATCATTTTATCATTGATCATTCATTGATTATCATAGGTCTATGCCATACAGTACTAGTAATATAACACTAGACATGGGATACTTATACTTATGACGTACTCTTTTATGTATTTCTAATACAATACTAATACTAAATAAACACTCTTGATACGATACTGATTCGTTATTATTCAGTCAGTCAGTCATGATATATAATATATAAAATAAATATTGACTGAGACTATGATTATTGATTATGAAGGGACCAGACTTAATTCGTTGTTTTTAAAATTAAGCATTTTCAAAAGCTTTAAAAATGAACAGGAAATCGTAATTAAACTTGTTTTTCCGTAATTACTTACTCTTTGATGCATTTCGGCTGCTTTTCCTCGCCGGTCTAGGCATTTTAGATACTTCTTTAGACTTCGCAGGTGCGTTACTTGCTTCGTCCTTGAACTTTTTCGGTGACGTTACATCCGGGTCATTAGATGCTCGACTGCCAGCTGGTAAGTTTGCTTCAGGAGCATTTGATTCGTCAGCCGATGACTCGTCCGCTGATTTTCTTTTTCTCTCTTCTGCATAATTTGAAAATTTTCTTTTCTCAAATTATTTAAGTTTATGAAATAAGCTCTTGTTTCTTATGAGCTATAGAAATTGATTTTTTTATTTGGGATGGATCTGTGGTGAAACCTTGTCTATAAACTATACGAAACAGCATCATAAAATTATGATACACTATTACTATCGTTTATCAATGAATCATCATCATTTATGAAATAGGCATAATTATTTATAGTATGTACTAATATTAATAGGCAAATTTGAATACATTTTATTCTTTTAAGCCAGTACTATACGATACATGCTACACAGTATAGTATACACTTTTCTATCATAATAATGTATTTAATTAAATTAAAATCGTTCTAGTTCAAGGCACTTATATACTCATTCGCGCATCGTTCTGCGCATGTCGAAAATTTACGGAAAACTTTTTTAACAAATTTGACAGTTCGCTATTCGGTACTCTACGGGTACCTCGGAATTTTTGTGTTTACGTCACAGTTTTCTAAAAAATAATTTAATTTTGTATTCGAATACGTCAGATAAGTGGGTTCCGGTGACTCTCTCACTGTTTTGAGCGGTTGTAAACATTGGGATTTTTTTTTACTTCACTTTTACGACTCGGTACGCTACAAATGTCTTAACCATACTTGTGTTCATAAAAATACACTCATGAAACCTAATTATACATGATCCGCATCCAATCTTGGTTGTAAAAAACATCAACATAGTCAGCTTACACTTTTTACACGACCCGTTTGGAATTTCGCAAAGGCATCAACCCCTCAACATCGTTATAAATTATTTATTTTTTTAATGGCGCCGATCGTATTTTCTTCATTGAGCCGATGGGGTTCCCGATATGATTCTAAATCATTTTTCAATCTCTAAACATCTAAATAATTAAAAAATAAATGACTGATAATATACACTGCTACTTCTAGTATTGTTTAAAAGTATCAATATTAATAATAGTATTAGTACATTTAATTCTAAACCAAACTTAATACTTAATTATAGTTAACAGTATCAGTAATAATACTAATAACTAATAATAGTAATATCCATTGCAGCAGGGCTACGTACATTTCAACTTTAAATAAATAAATAATACTCATAACAATCAATAATTACAGTTTAATTATCATCATACAAATATAATTAAATAAGCATATTAGTGTCAGTGAGCATATATTAAACTAAAATATAAAGAAATATAAAAAATAAATAAAAATTAGTGAAATTGAAGTCAAAACACATAGACTTAGACTATTTGTCCCAAGCCAAGTCCACAATCTGACAATCATAATCATTGACTAGAGTTACAGTACATAAATAATAGTAATAGTACAGTATTATACTAACAAACGATTTCATTTACTTTTAGGGAATTGGTCAATTTTAAACTCAGTTTTCGAATAATTAATTGATAATTGAATAGTTTATTCATACTGAAATTACTAATTGAAGACCCTAGTGGTAAAAGTACTTACTTAAGTCACATTTTTTCCCCAATACAATCTAAACAGTGAACGGGCGTTAAACATCTGATTTAGACCAATCTACTGTATAGTATAACTATAATGTATCAAAACAACACAACGTAACCAAGTCCAATTTTTTAACAGCCTGAAAAGTAAAATGCTCTCATCAAACAGACCGGGGGGGGGGAATTGATTGTCTCAAAATGCGTATTTTGTGACCGTCCATAATGATGTCGTTAATTCACATTTGTGATAATGTGTGATGGGGGGGGGTGTTAAGAAAGATGACGTCACATCAAAATGCGCAGCTTTAAATAAAAGTTGCACTTACATTTTTTATTAAAATGATTTCTTACAATTTATTTAATGACGTTTACATGGCTTTACGTGTGTTACGATATTAGAGTGCAGCCTTACACTGAATACATATTTAAATGACAATAATAAGTGATTTGAAGCATGCTCAATTTCAAATAGGAAATACAGCTTTTATGCACCCTCCCCCACGGGGCAAAGCTTTGTAACGTCATATTGTCTGAGTTTTTGTGATGGTGTGTGAGGAGGGGGTAAAAATCAACCAAAATCGTGTGACATCATTTGTGGGCATCAAATACAGGTAGTCAGCAAAATGCAGTTATGGCCTGGGCAGTTAAACTACTAAATTGTATATATTTATACTAGTATCCCTATATACATTAGGGTTAAGTAGCAATTCAT
Source organism: Ampullaceana balthica (assembly GCA_944989445.1). Classification (NCBI taxonomy): domain Eukaryota; kingdom Metazoa; phylum Mollusca; class Gastropoda; family Lymnaeidae; genus Ampullaceana; species Ampullaceana balthica. The sequence goes on from CALYLW010000359.1 coordinate 564,740, forward strand.
TATTTCTCGAAATCAGTTAAGTCGCGGTAATTCCATGGCTCCCAAAGTTTGGGACACAGCAAATTTGTTCTGCTAAGCAAGAAATACTTTTTGTTTACGTATGCACGTCTAAATAATTAATATTACGAGGGAAAAGTATGTAAGTAACAAAAAATATTAATTATCAATAAATCAGGGGAAAAAATAGAAATGTTTTCTTAAATTTTAATCAAATAATTTAATTGTAATCGATTAATGACATTGAACAGTTTGTGTGCAGTATTCCTCTGTGTTCTGACAATTTTGAAGTTATTAAGGAGTTTCTCACAATGTTTCTAATGCATCATATACTATACAGTGGGGCCCACTTAACTCGAGCCCGGTTAACTCGTCAACTCTATTAAGTCGACGTTTGTTTTTGTTTGAACCGCCAAATTCTCTCTTTGTCTTTGCATTTTTTCATCGGTTAATTCGATTTTTTTAAGTCGCTGAGCCCTAATATTTCGAGCACAAAAGAGGGCCAAATTTGCAACTTAACGTAGGTTAGCTCAATCCCCGTCTGTTCGCCTAGCAATGCACTTTGGCATTTTTAGTTCAAAACAGTGTTGACATCTCGCTTTCTTCGAGACTTCCGGCTATTGTGTGATTCTACGAGATATCAATAAAAATTACCGGATGTTTTTACTTTCAATTTGATTCCGTGTGTTTGAATTAGTTTGAGTATGTTTTCACCAGAGGTACTCGAAAATCGCGTCAGTGGTCTTTAATCTGTCATTATTTCGCTGTGCATGTTATATTATTATTAAACTTAATTCATTTTCTGATGCATTAATCATTTTATTTTTTAAGATAAACAAATATCTTTAGAAAAGAAAATAAATAGGGCTGCGGAAATTAACGATTAATTGTTTAAAAATTTTTATCTATTAAAATTATTATAATTAATAATAATTTATATATATTTTTTACTAACAAACTTCTCCCGCATAATATTATAATTTATTTTATTAATTTATGTGGACTGGCAGACGTCAACTGAAAAATGGCTGACAGCATCAGAGCAGTTAAATTTAAACATAAAACTGGAAAGTTGAGCATAAATTTTGTTTTTAAGGCTAACTGGGGATGGCAAAGTCGAAGATGGTGAAAAAGTTTAGTGTGTTCACTGCCATAAACAATTCTCTTTTAAAGGATCAAATACATCGCTGATGTACAGTCGCACCACATTCAGCACAAACATCCGATCAAGTATCAACACATTGTCATAAAATTTAGTTCAAAATAACCATTATTTTTCATCCTCTGTGAGACGGGAAATAAATTTTAAAAAATTTTTTAAGTCAATTACCTGTTTTTGTTACTTTCCTTGAAACGTTCAGTTTAATGACATAAATTTCTATTTTTGGCTTTAATCGAAATTATTGATTAATTAATCGTTAATTTTTCAAAAGTTAACTATTAAATTTAAATTAATCGATAAAAGCCCTAAAAATAAGGTTTATATCGAGAATCGACGGTGGTTTTGATATAATTAAATAAAAAATTATTATTATTCTTTTAAAAGTTTGTTGTTGCTTTGTTACTAGTAAGGTACATGACTGTGACTAACACGCGCGTGACGGTGAAATCAAATCATTTTAATATTCTAGTATATATATAATATACACGTCATCACTGTTGTAGGTCAAATTCTGATAAGGTCAAGGCCGCATTTGTTACTATTTATATTACAAGTTACACGTATCATTTGATTGACGGAGGAAATTCGAGTGCGGTCTCATAGTGACAGATATCCTGCACGTCAAAAGCATTAAACTTAAAATTACCATATTGATAGGTTTTGTTTTTTTTTAAATTCGCCGATTTGACGGGCATTGCAAACACACGACATGGGACGAAAAATTTGACCTTTAACGCATGCGCAGACAATTATAAAATGGTAACTTTTTTTTTATTAAATGGAATCGAAACATGACCACAGAGACGTAATCAAAGTCATTTACTTCGGCAAAAAAATAAATATATATATATATATAAATTCCCGACTAGTCATAACTTTTCCCGACTTTCAAGACCGGGAAAATTATTTTAAGAATTCCCGACTGAGTGGGAACCCTGGAAGTCCTTAAAAATGAACGGTCTTAACCTTAGGAAAGAGTGAAGAAATATTAGGATTCCGATACGATTCCGATTAATCGTCCCATCACTAATTAACGCACATCATGTATATAATTATAAAGAAATTTCAAGCGCATGTTAATATTTTGCTGTCATATTGGTTTTTGTTTAACTCGATGATCGGTTATCTCGGCGCCATTTTTCATACCCAGAGGCCGTCGACTTAAGCGGGTCCCACTGTAATTGGAAGATATTCTGTTATTGTGGATGCCTGCTTAAAATTAAAGATTTTTTTTTCTTCAGAATAACAACCGACAGACAAAGCCCCATCAATGACTGGGGGGTGGGGGGGATGGAGTTTTTGGATTATCCATTGGCATCAAACGCCCGATGTTGGACAATAGGATGTCAAATGTGGTGAAATGTATCAGCTCATCGGCGCCAGGTGATTGAAGTGCTTGTAGTTCAGTACCCTATTGAAGGCCACAGTAAGTTTATGAGGATAAAGATACACTGAGATACATTGATTTAGCAGGGAAAATATCTTAAAGAATTTTTTTTTGAGTTGAAAGAAGATGTCAACGTTTTCATAGTGAGGAATGGAGTGATTGCACTTACAGTGATCTTAAGAGGCTTATGGACCTAACTTTTCTAATTTATTTATTGAACAAGACAAGTATATGTATTAAAAATACTTGTTATGGAAATAGAGCAAACACCTGCAACAAACCAACATGCAGGGTACTCAGTGATTTGGGCACAGACTTAGTAGGTATTCTCTGGTATAATGATGCCATTCCAGGGCTAGAAGAATAATTTTATCACGTTTGTAGTCCTCAAGACACACAGACACTAGACACTGTCAAATTCTTGTAGCTCATTTATACTTTAATGTGGAAGATGCACCCTCTGCACTTCAATGTAACTAATAGAGATAATTTCAGGATATTGAATGGAAAAACTGACAAGGTTGGATGATTTATGAGAAAATTGATTTCCACCATGCATAAGATTTCCAGAATATTCAAGCAGATCTTCAAGACAATGTTTGGAACAGAAATTTGACTTAATAAAGATTATAGTGAAGAAGAGCTTTTCACACAAATTGGTGCTCCCAAAAAAGGGAAAGAATCTACTCTCGGTTGCTTCTTAACACAAGCTAGCTGTTGCTGGAATGTGTAGGAGGAAGAGCTGCAAGGTCTTTGAAAACTAGGAGAACCGTTAATGTTTTTAATTGGGCTGGTACTGATTAAAAAATTTAAGGTTGATTAATATGAAAAAATTTAATTGATTAAATTCGATTAATTGTATTTTTATGACGCATATATAGAACCCGTTAAGTTGCGATTCATTATTTTGCTAAATTTGTTAAGTCACGTAATTTCCACGGCTCCAAAAATTTTGTAACGTAACACAGCTAATTTGTTCTGCTATGCAAGAGATAAGGAAGAAAAACCTTTTTGTTTATGTATGCACGTCTAAATAATTAATGATAATATAAGGGAAAAGTATGTAAGTAAAAAAATATAAATTATTAATAAAATGAAGAAAAAAATTAGAAATATATTCTTAAATTTTAATCGAATTTTAATGGATCAAAATAATTTTAATCTATTAAAATTTTTAATGATTAATCGATAAATAATCGTTAATTTCCGCAGCCCCAGTTTTCAAGAAAGATTAACCCATTCGCTACTAATGCGACATACCCCCCTCGCTACTAATGCGCCCAAATGCGACATGGCGTCTAGCAACGCGCATATAAAAAATGATCCAGGGAGAAACATGGTTACCGTGTGAATACCGTATTTTCACGCATATTCCCCGCGGGTTATACCAGATTTTACAAACCCCGCACCCCCATCTGCGGGGTATATTCATGAGCGGGGTATCTGATTTTTTTTTATACTGAATAATGAATCAATTGCACTATTACTTGCAAAACACAAATATAAAACTAGATTCTGTATAACTTCTGGTATTATAAGTGTCCCCCCCGGTTAACCTCGGAATCGAATAGTCCAGTTTAAACCGGTTTGGAAGCAATTCTCGTACATGTCGTAAATCGAATGTTTTGTATAACGACTGCAGTTGTCTGATGGTACGGTGTACCGGAAAAAATAGTGCACACTTGTTCACGTTTAGCCAATCAAATAAAATATCAAAATTATAATTTTATAATTATTTATAATATTTTTATTAAAATAAACAATTACTTTATAAGTAATAAGAGATATTTTTGTATGCATGGTATTGATAGAGTTGTGAAAATATAATATGGTAAGTACATCTCCTAGAGTGGTTCATCGTGATATGATTGTGCGGGGTATAAGCATGGGCGGGTTATACCACAATTTTTTTACAGGATCTAAAAATTCTGCGGGGTATATGCGTGAAAATACGGTAGCTCTCGGCTTTGAAAAAAGTAGAAACATAGCTGATTTCGTTTTTAAAAAAAAAGGATGTTTATGTCATTTACGGTTCAAAAGCTGTGTGGCTTAAAAGTCGAACTTTATTTGGTGAAATTTGATCGTGTGGTTTCTGAATATTTTTATACAATGGCCCTTCATTTTCTTGACTCTTTAATTGCTGCTTTAACGTTTAATTTTGCAGCAGTTAATAATTTAAACAATGAGGAATCAGATGTTGAAATTAGTGATAGTGATAATAATTAACTCTTAGTCTTAAGTCTTAACTCTAATCAGAGTGACGCTAATGAGAGTTATGAAATGAAGGAGATACTGTCACTGAATCTTGGTCAGACAATTTGATTAGTGTTACAGGCAATTTAATGAAATTACAGGGGAAATCATTTTCTCCCTATTGACAGCAGTCTCATAGACTACTACAAGCTTTTCATGAACTCTGCCATGATTGAGTTGTTATTTGCTGAAACAAACAGATACGCTGAACCGCAGCAAACAGCCAAGGGTAAGAAAGACACCCAGTGGAAGGAGGTTACTAGTGAGGACATATATAAATTCCTCTACATTGACATCATGTTTAGACTCAAGTAACCAATTACAAAATAGTATTGGTCAGTGGATAAGATGTTTCTGAAAGTTTCATGAGACAATCAATAAATGGACAATAAGGTGACAAACAACGGAGGTCGCATCCCAAAACTGCGATGTAAATTTTCAAAAAACACTTTTCAAGATTTATTTCAAATATATTTGAGAATTAAAGTGCATCAACCTATACATTTTTTAGAAGCTCATTTAATTTTCTGTTTTTTGGTGTTTTGTTATTTTAAAATTTCATTTAGGTGTTTAAAAATATTTTTATTTAGGTAGCGTGTATCATCTCGTCTTGTTTGTGTAAGAAATCGTGTTTCTAACATTAAAGAGCTACAAGTATGTCGAAATAGTTCGAATGCACAGAAGAGCGCCGCCGCAATCATTATTTAACTTTAATTAATTTTTGTTGTTATTTTTGGCCTGTTTTAAAAGTAATTTTACGCTCAAGGAGAAAAAATGAAGAAAGGAATAACTATCACTAAACCTACCCCTAACCCTAAAACCTATCACTAAACCTACCCCTAAAACCTATCACTAAACCTATCCCTAACCCTAAAACCTATTCCTAAACTTAAAATGTGATAGTGATTCTATCAGGGACAAACCCATGGGAAAAAAAATATTACATGTAATTATTATGTTTAAAAAAAATGTAAAGTAAAGAAAGAAAAAAAAAGCCCCAACTAAAAATCGAACCCCAGACCTATATTTCAGCAGTCGGTCGCTCTATTAATTAGACCAACGAAGCTGCTGACAAAATTCGTTCTTTTTAAAATTATAATAAAAAGGCTATAAATATAACGCTAACTCTTTTAATTTAAGGGGAGGTGTGGGTCAGAATTTGACAAAAAAATTCCATTTTTAAGTATTTCTAGTTTTCGATTTATTTGGTTTCTAAAAACATTTTTTAATATAAATTACATTAAAAATTTTATGATAATATATTAGAACATTTTTAAAAATATTATTTTATTAACCCTGTAAGGGGGTGTAAAGTAGTATTTTTATACGAAAAATACAGTTTTTTACTGACTCCATTCATGTACTTGAAATCGTCCAACCATATCGAATGAGGAATCAACGGAAAGCTGGATTTTTCCAGATTTAGATAAATATAAATTCCCGACCAATCAAATTTTACCCAACCTAGCATTCGTTACGATTCGCGTTCAAAAAATATATTTTCTTGACCTACTAATGGGGTTTCCGCATGTCTTAGGAATCACACTTGACCTTTCAATAAACCAAGCATTTTGATTGGTTATTGCTGTGGAAATTACAGAAGTTCACTTCCGTTTCTACATAAACAACAATTATATTCCATGACCGATAGCACCTAAGATCGTTATTTATTTAGTAGAAAAAGCGTTCAGATAAAATATTTTCATATTTTAAAATTCAGAGATTTTTGCGATAGCAAAATGTTATTATATTACTATGTAAACTACTTTCTAATTGATCACTGCAGCGTGTAATACGTAAAAAGGTTGGTTTTGCACTTGGTCATGGTCTCGAACTCAAACTAAAGTCACTAAAGACTAAAGCGTCTTAGTACTCTTAGAGACATTCCAATAATAATAATAACATAAAACATTCATGTAATCAAATCAAAATTAACAGCTACTGTTGCTAATGTGATAAATTTTACCCAAATAATTTTAAAAATATTCTATGAGCTAGCAAATTGTTGTCACAAGGACTAGTACATGTACTAGTAATAATAGTAATTAGTATTTACTAGATTAGACAGACATTAGACAGTGACAGGATCAATAATCAATTAATAAAAACAAGAGCTAGATTGCTATTTAACCCGGGTTCTTCCTGGGATACATCTGTAGATAGTAAATTAAAGCTATCCCTGCCAGAAAAAAGTTTACTTGGACATTTTATTTATCTGCAATAACACAGGATCAATCACATTCAATTGGAGACCTATTTATTGTGATTTCAATTCAATTTTATTCAAGTCACAGTGTATAATTCTTAGCATTCCAAATATTGAAGAATAACTTTAGATCATAATTTATGTGTGCAATAAAAATTCAGCTTTATAATTGAGACTATAAAGTAATTTTAGCGTTAAAAAAATAAGTGCACGAAGAGGCGAAAATTACAGGCGGAGTGTAAAAGTAAAAAATGTAAAAGGGGCAGTGAGGAAAAGATGTGAAGAGCTAGAAAATAATGAGAAAGATCCAGCTTAAGTTAATAGACCATTTTATGTCCAGTCATTATAAAAAATAAAATTTTAATATGACATTTTCAATAAATTTTGTCGTTTTTTCAGTTTTCCCGCTTTCAATGTTTTTGGTCACTTAAACCCTTATAACTTTTTAAATTATTGAGCAAATTACTCCATATTTTTTCTGTGTGATCTTTAAACACAAATAAAGATTTAAATAACCTAAATTTTTTATAACTTCCATACAAAGGAAAATACAGATAAAAATGTATCCCATAACCCTTAATTTTGACCAAAAAAATGGAGACACTTTTTGTGAATTTTTTTTTAAAACTAGTGCATCCATTAGAAAAGTCTCGTTATATAAAGTTTTAATACATGATAAAATATCTATATTTTGAATTTGAAAGCCATAATTAGTAATTTAAAAAAGCTTTAGCGTTTTGAAATTCACCAAAAAAACAAAATGGCGGATGTTTATTTGAGTTTCCATGGAAACCAAAAAGTTTTTGAAAAATAATTTAATGCAATTTACATCTTTTGTTATGCCCTATAAGAATATTTTACTTAAAATCACTCAGGACGCTAGATACAAATTTTAGAATTTTGACCCACACCTCCCTTAACTCTCAAAGGACGTAACCTTGACTTTTCTGTCACTGGTGGTCGACAGTTTAATTTTTTATATTTTCTTCACCTTTTTACATTCTAATGTTATTTTTAAAATGTATCCCTAAATAATTGAATAAAATTAGGAAAAAATACAATTTCAGACATTAATTTTTAATTAAAATTTTAAAAAAATTTTGCCCGACCCTCGTGTTTTTGATTTACCGGAACGCTATTTTCGTTCGCCATTGTGAAATTCTTGTTAATTTTACTGAGACAAGTCGTGCCGCATTTTTTACAATTATAGCGAACGATTCATCATTTAGCGAAGAAATCGCTTATATTCGTAGCTGACAAGTTATTTCTATTCAATGGAATAAAAATCAAAGTATTAGTACTGAGAATTTATTATTTTCATCGATGGACAAGTTGACTATCGAAGGTATGTATTTTTTCTTTGTTACAAAGTTATCCACATCGCCAATTTTTTAACAAAAAAAATTGATTTTTACTAAATCTATTGATATCTTAAGTAGCTATGAGACATCTATAAATAAAGGAAATTCATTTTAGCACGTATATTTGTCTTTCTTTTTATTTTATATGAAGTATGTATTTTATTATTATTTTTTCCCCAAGTCCATAATAAATTACATTTGACTTTGTTTACCCTGGTTTACACTGTAAGGTGGCATCAGTATTTTACAATTTACCTCACATTCTGCTTGGTAATAAGCTTATAATCATTCTAGATTATCTTCAGAATTGAATAGTCATGAATAGTGTACTTTAATAAAATGTGTTAAATTTTATAACTGCTTTTTACAAGCCTATTTCTAGTGTTTTTTCCTATTTTTATTTCACAGGTACAGTTATGTGCTCTGTAGATTGGGACCTCAGACCATCCCAAGCATGTCCTGATTACAGGTCTAAACAACCACCCATTGTCTATGTCCCTGAGTCAACTTATGGTGTGCCTTTTGCTGAATCAACCATCAGAAATGATGGAAAGAAATATGGACTTTTCTTTCATGTTTCAAGTTGCTATTCGGATTCGCAGACTTACTGCTGGAGACTCTTCGAAGCTATGCCTATATAATTGTTGCTACCATGCACCTCCCTAAGTCAACAATGTTCAGAAACTCATTTCATCTTATCATGGACATGCTAATGCTAAGGAACATGGGACTAGTGCATTTAGATAATGGAATGAACTATTATTATTCAAAGGATTATGTGCAAGACAGTTCAAATTTTAAAACTTTGCTTTAAATTTTATATTTCTGAAATGTTCAAAAAGGAATATTGAGGTGAACAAAAAATCATGGAAGTGATATCATATGTTCCAATGGTTGTAGATGAAAGTGAATGAAACTATATCTTTCTAGACCCAACATTTCAACTGAGGAAAGAATGACAACGGTAAGAAAGAAGAAAGATATAATTAGTAAAATATATTCGGTCCGACCACTCGTAACCCTATAACACTCATAACCGAATAAAATTTTACAAAATAAGACTTAAATATATTACTATTATTAACTTATTTTAAGAATATGAACTAGAAAGAAATGTTCAATAAAGTTGTTGTTTTTAAATTAAATTTGTTTCTTGTTATCATTTGCAGATAAATTGTCTTATTTTATATCATAATTAATAGTTTTCAACATTTTTTATCAAATGGAAAATGATTTTTAAGGCTAATAATGATTTATAAAAATATTTTGTTATGTTCTGAAAATAAAGGCTTAGTTATAGAATGTATTCCATGCTAAATTTATAATCTTTGTAATATAAAGGAAAAAAATAGCTCTATTTTATGAATTTAAGGATGTTTCATTTAAAAATAGTCTAAATTTTTTAAATATGAGTAAAATGCTTTGAATTTTTGATATGCCATGTAGAAATGGACACTGTTGATGGCTATAATAAAGATTTTTATGCTTGCTCCAATCACTTATTTTTTCCTTCATACAGTTTGTGACATGTTGTGATTTTCTGTATAAAATTTAAATGAAAAAAATCATTAAAAAAAATTAATTTTTCAAGCTACATTACCACAAAAGAGTTAAATTTGCTATCAATAGATAGATAAGTCAATTTGTGAACACAAAAATGTATAACATGCATTATTTGTGGTTTTATTCATTTAAAAAAAAATTAATTCCTGTAACTACCTAAATCAGGTGGAAAAAAGGGGCAAAACTCAAGAACATTTGAGAGTTTAAGAAACATGATTTGTCACTCTTCAATTTTAAGAAACAAGATTTATTACAAAGCATAGGAGATA
>CALYLW010000359.1:578595-630456 GCA_944989445.1 Ampullaceana balthica
ATATTACATCCCTTTACGCCTTAGTAAATACTAACAGAATTTCCAGAGAACAGAGAGAACAAATGATAGCTACAACTGTATATTTAAACTACCTTTTTTTTCTCTACTTTAACACATTAGAATTGTCCATGCAGGATTATAAAATGAAAGATTGAATTATCATTGTCTTTCTATATAGAAATGTGTATGAAATGCATTATGAATAATCATCCCTTTTCAACTTAATTCATTAATACACCTCAAAAGTTTCACATATGTAAAGCATTATATATTGATATATATATAGGCCTATCCATTCTCTTCTTGCAATGGTAAACTAATTCATATAGAATCACTAAAGATATTGTAGCGAGTGGATGAACATTACGTATGATTTGATTCCTTACAAAGCTAAATGCAAAAATATGCGGTACAAGCGATAATTACTAATACAAAACAATGATGTCAAAGTCCTCGTTATCTAAACTACAAATGGTCTCTTTCTGCGGACTTGTCTTTGATCTCCTGTTTGACCTGTCTCAGTGGCTGTCGATGTGGCTTGACTCTAAGATTCTCTGTCTGACTCATACTGGTCTCTCTTAGCTCGTAGGGGAGTCTACGTAGGATCGTTATATCCTTATTCCAGTTTTACATTTTCTGTCTCTAGATATACTTGGTTCACTCATAGTCAACAGACATTGGCTGTGTGGGAACTAAATCTGAGTTGGTGTGAACAGGTCAGATCTGTGGTGCAGTTGTACAGATTCGACGACTCATTATCTGCACATGTTATTGTTTAACTGGTCCTGCATGTCTACGACATTAATAGTCGGTGCATGTTTTTGTCACTGTACTAAGACTACATGGTCTCTGTACTTGACAATTTGACCTGGTATCCATTTTTCTCCCCTCTCCCATTATTTCTCTCGATTCAACGATTAGTCATTACTCCACACTCTCATCTCTCATTGGTGTTTTGTGTCGATGATTTAGTTTTGTGTACTGTGTTGCGTGGGGAACTGTCCTTTTGCATACTAGTGGATGTAGTAGGAGTCAATGGTGAGTTTTATTTTGCCTACCGACACAGCAATTCAGCATGGTGCCATCACTGGCTGTTGTTATATGAGGAGTGACTGTGCGTGCGTGTATTTGGTCTCATAAGAACCTGTTAACTCTTTCTCTGAGAGAAAATTTGTGACACCGGTACCATCACCATATGCTGTTTCTTGAACTATGCTGCACACGCATCTTTCAGACTACATTCCCTGCACTTAGGATGATAGGGTGATGTGGTCTATGATGACCCCTCAATACATCATTTGCTCACAGCAAAATGAGTAGTTTAATCTCGTGTGTGTAAGCGTGAGCAGTGAAACTACGGCCTTACGATTATACTGAAATCATTTGTTCAGGTAACAGATGGGAGTTGAAAAACTATTTCCTTAAGTTCTATTATTGGTCATCACTTGCTGTGATTGTGTTCTTGTACTATTCTAACATCTGGTTGATGTGGGTATCACTATTACGATTAAGAACTTTTGTTCGGTGATGGGTCCTGCTATTATTCATTTCTAGTGGATACGTTTCCATGGTTGTTCGATTGGCCGGATATCCCTGTTTTGACTATAGGCGTGCCTGTAGACCTGGATTGTTTGAATGTTATTGTGCACAGCGTACATGCTTGAACTAAGCTTTACATATTTTTCTACATATACGAGGCTATCACATATGCTGTCGACACTCGGGCCGCCACGTGCCTTAGCATCCACGTCGTGCTAGACTCCTTCAATTTTTGGTCAGAGATACCCAAATAAGATGCGGTATCATCGTAAATGTTACTGATACTTGACATTTTTGTGTACATTTTCGGACCGATCAATAACAACCTTTCGACCCACCACATCAGACACACATCAATCCTTCTATTGACTTATCGCTATTTTCTTATATATGGTCTTAAGTCTCACTCAATCGAGTCTTCAGGCCATCCATTCTTACACGCTACTCATTTACTTTCATCAAGCAACTCATCTGTTTTGGGTTTTCTCTGCTTAACCATCATTCACAATTTAGTTTTGGAGTGTCCTACATGATATTGTGAAATGATCAAATATCATCTTCTGGTACATAGCCTAAGGCTTCTTTGGTTTTTTAAAGGTAAAGCACTTAAGACCATTCCTGCTAATATTCTGAACTCCGAGGTACGTTTGTATTTCTACTTCATAATTGTGATGGGCTAGTGTGTATAGCACACCTTTGCACTTCCTTGGTGAGGCTGTTGTGATGCTCAAGGCCTACTTTCAGGGGTTTGTTTTTCCCCAAACAAACGCCGAGTAATGGCTTATGATATGTAAAGATCGTGAGACGTTAACCTACCAAACAGTAAACTTGTGAAATTTCTTGGTTAACCACCAAAAAGTGATGCTAAGCTCCTTCGCCTATCTACCTGAGAATAGATTTTTTTCAGCCCTCGGTTCAAAGATATACTGGCAATAGCAATGGGTCTGTCACCTTTTCATCTATGTGTGATATGAAATACTATCCCTACACTCCATTGGTGATGCCATAACTATGTTTCAAGGATTTAGTCTTTTACTTCTGCGGTCCATAGTGAGCCAGCAGGGTGTCAGAAGACAAAGCTTCTTTTGCTGCTTAAAAGCAGCATCTTGTTGTTTACCCCAGTGCCAAGTTGCCATTTTTCTGTAGCAGCTTGTACAGTGGTGATAGTTTTCAGACAGATTCCCTAATGAACTTTGCATAGTAATTTGTCAAGCCCAAAAAAGCTCTTAGCTGTTGGGTATTTTCAGGTTTGGGTGCATCTTTAATGCTTATCTTCACTGTCCTATCATTTAGTAATCCTGAACTACCAAATACACCTTCATTTTCAGATACAACTTTATCTATTGAAGTAAAACTAGATTCACTTGCTTTGTCCATTGAAAATATACTCCCCCAGTCTAACTTAAGATCAACTAACCAGTTCGCTACCTAGTAATGGTGGTCCATTTCCTTCAACCACAAGAAGAGGAAGTTTAACACTTTGACCATTACAGCTTATATGAACTATACACTCTCCTATCACTGGAACATTGTCACCTGTGTATGTTGTTAGGCACTTGTGACATGGTTGTAGAGGCACTGATCCTCCTGTGACAGCGTCAAAGTCCTTCTTTGTGATGACGGTTAGAGATGCTCCAGTGTCAAGCTGGAAGATGATGCTCTTACCGTTGACACAAACTGGTATGTTGATGGGAGCTATGACTTGTTGATTTCACAGAGAACAGGTGGAACTCCGGCTGCGGATCAGTTTGATCGTTTTCACTGGTAGAGTGGTTCATTGGTTGGGTTAGGCTGTCTCGGTGACAGTTAACATAGTGCTGCCTTTGGTTGCTCGGTACTGTCCTGACTGGCTAGATCTAGCAACAGACAAAGACTTTGCAAAGCAGGCCTTGGCAATGTGACCTTGCTTACTAGCACTTATAGCAAGTTGCTAACTTGAATTTGCACTGATGAGATGCATGGGGACCGTTGCATCGATGACATTTTTGACAATTCTTACTAGATTTAGATCTAGGTTTTGAATTTGCAGGCTGTTTAGCATAAGTTGAACTGCTCTGATGGGGTTGGTGTTTGTTGACTGACCTGCTGTCTACTGCATGGATCTCTGAAGGCGCCAGCGATCTGGCCGCTTCGGATACTAGCTCTGGAATGAAGTAGCAAGTTGTATGCTTTTTTCCAATGTTAGATCTGTCTCGAGATAGTAACTTTCTCTGCACATCAGGGCTGTTCACACCGTGACAAACTTTCACATAGTCTGTCGGACAGGGTGTCGCCGAATTCACCAGAATTCACTTAGATGACGTAGTGCTGCTACAACATATTCTGATATAGACTAGTTTGGTTGACGAGTCCTACCGCTCAAATTTGGCTCGACACAGGAACTTTGGTGGTGCAGGTGCATGGTGATCTGTGAGAAGTTTGCTCAGCTCGTTAAAGCTCTTGGTAGCTGGACTAGATGGTGCACATAAGTCCTTTAATAGCCTAAATTGTTGAGGCCCTATGACTGTTAACAAAACAGCTCTCTTTTTGGCTTCTATCGTCACGCTCGTTAGCTTCAAGGTAGAAGCTTAACCTATCTAGATAATCATGAATGGTTTCTTCATTCAAATTAAATTCGTTTATCTGGCCATATAGAGCCATTATCCTAAAATACTTAGCAAATATGCTCTAGCAAGCTTCTTCTTACGTAAGCGTATGCTCTTTTTTAGTGGAATGATTAATCCTCGTCGCCAATGAAGTGGATTGTGGTTTTATAATTCTAGATATACAATACAAGTGACGAAGAAGCCATGTTTCATGTTGCTTGTTTATTATTTAACTTCACATGTAAGGGACATCACTCAACATAATAAAACTAATACAAGTCAAGAGAGTGAGTTCCCCTAAGAATAAAACTCAATATATTACATCCCTTTACCCTTAGTAAATACTAACATAATTTCCAGAGAACAAATGATAGTACATGTATCTTAAAACTACCTTTTTATTCTCTACTTTAACACATTAGAATTTCCAAGCAATAATAAAAGAAAGATTGAATTATCATTGCTCTTCTATAAAGAAATGTATGAAACCTGCATTATGAATAATCATCCCTTTTCAATTAATAACACCTCAAAAGTCAATACTAAACATTATATATATTATATATATATAGGCCTATCCATTCCTTCTGAAATGTTAAACAATTCAATGAATCACTAAATATATTGTAAACATGAACATTACATGTATTTGAATCCTTACAAACAAATGCAAAATATGCTACAACATAATTACAATACAAAACAATGATGTCAAAGTCCTCTTTTAAAATCAAAGGTTTAACTTATCTGGGACTTTGATTTTCCTGTTTGACCTTCTTCAGTGGCTGTCGATTTGGTGACTCAAGATTCTGACCATCTGGTCTCTCTAGCTCAGGGAGTCCAGGATCTAAATCCTTAATTCCAGAATTTACATTTTCTGACTCTAGAATACTTGGTTCACTCATATCAACAGACATTGGTTGTGGAACAAACTGAGTTGGTGTGAACCGGTCAGATCTGGTGGGGATTGACAGATTTGCACTCATTATCTGCACAAGTTATTTTTAACTGGTCTGCATGTCTACGGACAATAAGTCCATTATTTGTTTTTACTTTATAAGACACAGGTCCTGTACATTGAACAATTTGACCTGGTATCCATTTTCTCCCCTCTCCATAATTTCTCAGATACACATTATCATTAACTCCAAACTCTCTCTCAATGGAGGTTTTGTCATGATTTAATTTTTGTGTATGTTGATGTTGGGAAACAGACTTTTGAACAGTTGGATTGTAGTAAGTCAAGGTGAGTTTTAATTTTTCTACCACACAGCAATTCACATGGTGCAACACCTGTTGTTATATGAGGAGTTGTGCGGTATTTGGCTAAGAACCTGTTAACTCTTTCTCTGAGAGAAAATTTGTTACCCGTACCCATTTTTACCATAGCGGTTTTGAATATGCCTACACCGCTCTTTCAGCCAAACCATTCCTGCAGGATGATAGGGTGATGTGGTTATATGCTCAATACCATTTGCTAAACAAAATAGTTTAAACTCTGTGAGCAGTGAAAACTAGGCCCATTATCTGAAACAATTTGATCAGGTAACCCATGAGTTGAAAATATTTCCTTTAAGTTTCTATAATGGTATCACTTGCAGTGATTGTGTTCATGATTTTAACTTCTAACCACTTAGAATGTGAATCAATAACAATTAAGAACATTTTGTTCATGAAGGGTCCTGCAAAATCTATATGGATACGTTTCCATGGTTCGATTGGCCAATCCCAGTTTTGCAAGGGTGCTGTAGCTGGTTTGATTTGAATGTTGTGCACAGCTTGAACAAAGCTTTACATATTTTTCAATATCAGCATCCATATGCGGCCACCAGAACCATGATCGTGCAAGACTCTTCATTTTGGAAGAACCAAGATGGGTATCATGTAAAGTTCTTAAAACTTCTTTTTGTAACATTTTGGGGATAATAACCCTTGACCCCCACAACACACATCCATCTTCTAGACTTAACTCTAATTTTCTTATTTTATATGGTTTTAAATCATCATTCACTGATTCTTCAGGCCAACCATTCTTACAGTACTCATATACTTTTATCAAGCACTCATCTTTTTGTGTTTCTCTCTTAACATCATTCACATTTATATTGGAGTTATCCATGATAGTGAAAAGAACAAATACATCTTCTGGTACATAGCTAAGGCTTTGGTTTTTTAAAGGTAAACGACTAAGACCATCTGCACTATTCTGAACTCCAGGTTTGTATTTCAATTCATAATTGTATGCGGCTAGTGTGATAGCCCACCTTTGCATCCTTGGTGAGGCATGCTCAGGCAGGGGTTTGTTTTCCCCAAACAAACCCAGTAATGGCTTATGATCTGTAAAGATGGTGAACGTCCTACCAAACAGAAACTTGTGAAATTTCTTAACACCAAAAATGATGCCTAAGCCTTCCCTATCTAACTGAGAATAATTTTTCTCAGCCTGGTTCAAAGATCTACTGGCAAAAGCAATGGGTCTGTCACCCTTTTCATCTATGTGAGATAAAACTACTCCTACACCATCTGGTGAAGCATCACATGTTAAGATAAGTCTTTTACCTGGGTCATAGTGAGCCAGCAGGGTGTCAGAAGACAAAGCTTCTTTTGCTGCATTAAAAGCAGCATCTTGTTGTTTACCCCAGTGCCAAGTTGCATTTTTCTGTAGCAGCTTGTACAGTGGTGATAGTTTATCAGACAGATTCCCTATGAACTTTGCATAGTAATTTGTCAAGCCCAAAAAAGCTCTTAGCTGTTGGGTATTTTCAGGTTTGGGTGCATCTTTAATGCTTATCTTCACTGTCCTATCATTTAGTAATCCTGAACTACCAAATACACCTTCATTTTCAGATACAACTTTATCTATTGAAGTAAAACTAGATTCACTTGCTTTGTCCATTGAAAATATACTCCCCCAGTCTAACTTAAGATCAACTAACCAGTTCCTACCTAGTAATGGTGGTCCATTTCCTTCAACCACAAGAAGAGGAAGTTTAACACTTTGACCATTACAGCTTATATGAACTATACACTCTCCTATCACTGGAACATTGTCACCTGTGTATGTTGTTAGGCACTTGTGACATGGTTGTAGAGGCACTGATCCTCCTGTGACAGCGTCAAAGTCCTTCTTTGTGATGACGGTTAGAGATGCTCCAGTGTCAAGCTGGAAGATGATGCTCTTACCGTTGACACAAACTGGTATGTTGATGGGAGCATGACTTGTTGATTTCACAGAGAACAGGTGGAACTCCGGCTGCGGATCAGTTTGATCGTTTTCACTGGTAGAGTGGTTCATTGGTTGGGTTAGGCTGTCTCGGTGACAGTTAACATAGTGCTGCCTTTGGTTGCGGTACTGTCCTGACTGGCTAGATCTAGCAACAGACAAAGACTTTGCAAAGCAGGCCTTGGCAATGTGACCTTGCTTACTGCACTTATAGCAAGTTGCTAACTTGAATTTGCACTGATGAGATGCATGGGGACCGTTGCATCGATGACATTTTTGACAATTCTTACTAGATTTAGATCTAGGTTTTGAATTTGCAGGCTGTTTAGCATAAGTTGAACTGCTCTGATGGGGTTGGTGTTTGTTGACTGACCTGCTGTCTACTGCATGGATCTCTGAAGGCGCCAGCGATCTGGCCGCTTCGGATGACTGCTGGAATGAAGTAGCAAGTTGTATTGCTTTTTCCAATGTTAGATCTGTCTCGAGAAGTAACTTTCTCTGCACATCAGGGCTGTTCACACCGGTGACAAACTTTTCACATAGTCTGTCGGACAGGGTGTCGCCGAATTCACAGAATTCACTTAGATGACGTAGTGCTGCAACATATTCTGATATAGACTCGTTTGGTTGACGAGTCCTACCGTCAAATTTGGCTCGACACAGGAACTTTGGTGGTGCAGGTGCATGGTGATCTGTGAGAAGTTTGCTCAGCTCGTTAAAGCTCTTGGTAGCTGGACTAGATGGTGCACATAAGTCCTTTAATAGCCTAAATTGTTGAGGCCCTATGACTGTTAACAAAACAGCTCTCTTTTTGGCTTCTATCGTCACGTCGTTAGCTTCAAGGTAGAAGCTTAACCTATCTAGATAATCATGAATGGTTTCTTCATTCAAATTAAATTCGTTTATCTGGCCATATAGAGCCATTATCCTAAAAATACTTAGCAAATATGCTCTAGCAAGCTTCTTCTTACGTAAGCGTATGCTCTTTTTTAGTGGATGATTAATCCTCGTCGCCAATGAAGTGGATTGTGGTTTTATAATTCTAGATATACAATACAAGTGACGAAGAAGCCATGTTTCATGTTGCTTGTTTATTATTTAACTTCACATGTAAGGGACATCACTCAACATAATAAAACTAATACAAGTCAAGAGAGTGAGTTCCCCTAAGAATAAAACTCAATATATTACACAAGGTCCTATCTACCGTAAGCCACTGAAAAAAGGGCTTTGAGATTTAGTTTACCATAACCAGCCAATCATATGCATTTTGTATATCATACAGAATGGGACTGCGATAAAGCTTTTTAAATAAAATTCAAAATACACAAACAAATTGTGCAATTAAAATTTTATGTTATTGTACCGATGAAGGCATTAGCCGAAACGTCTATTGTCGTTTTAGTTTAAAATAAAGCTCAAATTTATTGTTTTAATTGCACAATTTGTTTGTGTATTTTGTATTGCATTTTGTATACCCTGGTACGGGTGGGTTGTATCAAAATGGCGGACGTCGTCACTAGGCTTAGTTTTTCAAGTACCTCTGCCTCTTCGAGTGAAAATGACACTAATAGCAGTGACTACAACTATCCACTGCAATGTGATAGTTCTTCTGAAGAAGACATGTAAGTATTTTTATTCAAACATAGTTTTTAAATGCAAAATAGTTAATATTGAGCGGCTTGAGTCATCATAATCGAAACGAGGTCAGGTGTGTAGTTACAGTTACACACTCTTCGAGTCTTTGGTCTGTAACAATTAAAGAATAATGCAGATGCAAAAGAAAAGTTAATATTTTTTCAGTTGCTAAATAAAAAATAATTTTAACACATATACATTTATATAGTCCATAAGTTCATTTCTTTACAATTATTAAGTTAAGCTTTTAAAGTTTAAAGTTGGTAAGCCTTTACTTTAGTTTTAACTCCACTTTATTTTTTTTCCCAGCATTCCTTCATCCCCTCATAGTCAGTCTCACTTGCACCTTCTGATGCCAGCATCGCATACATTCAATGAGAGTGACTGAGCAGAACATCAAAAACTGCAGTCAAACTCCTGAGACATGTTCAAGAGAGGCCAGCACACCTTTGATAGGTAAAACTAATTAAGAAATAGGAGCATCTAACAGTGACATTAATGGCATTAAGAAGCTGACAAGAAAGAGACACGCAATCCTGAGAATTGGAAATGCAATCAAAGGAAAAAATTGTCTGAAGCTGGGCAGGCTTACATAAATATAAGGAACAAGGTTGTTCCTGAAAAGAAAATTCAGCATCTAAAAGACTGTAAAAAGATTTGCAAGTTTAAATGTGAAACCACAATTTCAACAACTGAAAGGGAAAACATTTTCAAAAACATTTATACGCTTAATTACGATCAAAAGCATTCATATATTTTAAATACTAGTCAATGTTTTAAAAACATGTGCAGAAAATGAATCTAGGCGCTTAAACACATATTTTTATAGCTTTGCAGTTGGAGGCTCTAATGTGAGAGTTTGCAAGAACTATTATCTTGGCACTCTGGCAATAAGTCAAAAAATGGTATACAAAACCCATAATAAAAAAAATCTTGTTACTGGCACACCATGCAGAGATGGAAGAGGCAAACACATCAAGAAAAAAAATCTCAGAGATAGATAGAATAAACTGTGATTGATCATATCAAATAGCTTTCCTCGTGTGGAATCACACTACTGTAGGAAATCTACACAAAAAGAGTTTTTACAGGGTGACCTTAATATAAATAAAATGTATGATCTATTTGTAGAGCAGTCACTTGAACAAGGTCAAACACCTGTAAAAGGTTCTTATTATAGATACATTTTTAACACAGAGTTTAATATTAACTTTCACACTAGAAAGAAGGATCGATGCGATCTCTGTGAAAGTTGCAAAGTGGCACAAGAGCAAAATACCTTAACAGCAAAAGAGTCAGAAAACTATGCTTTTCACATTGAGAATAAAAATGCAATGCGCATAGCAGCTCAGAATGACCTGAAAGATGAACATGTTGATGTTGTTATAAGCTTTGATTTGCAAAATGTCATTTCTTTCCCCAGGGCTGACATCAGTTCTTTTTTTTTACAGAAGAAAATTAAATGTTTATAATTTAACTGGATATTCTTCTAAAAGTAAACAAGGCTATTGTGTAATATGGTCAGAGAATTTATCTGGGAGAGCTGGCAATGATATAGCTTCAGCTTTTGTTAAAATCCTTGAAAGGATAACTGAATCAGATATGGACATTAAAAACATTGTAACATGGAGTGATTCATGTGTACCTCAAAACAAAAATAGCATAATATCATATGCAGTTCTTCATATTTTGAACACACATCCACACATTGAGTCAGTCACCATGAAATTTAGAGTTCCTGGTCACTCTTGTGTTCAAGTTGTTGATAATATGCATTCACAAATTGAGAAAGCCTTAAAAGCACGTGAAGTGTTTTCCCCAATAAGTCTAATTAGAGTCCTTAAAACTGTAAACAGAAAAAAACCTTTTATAATTATTCAGATGAGGGCAAATGACTTTAAAGATTTTAAAGCATGTGCTGAGATATTTAACTTTCAATGTGTAAAATATTCCAAAGTATCTGTTATAAAATTTAAAAATGAGCCAATGGTTTGTTGCAAATTTAGCCATAAAGACATAACATTTGAAAACATAAATTTAAGAAAACCTATTTTGACAAGAAGTTGTGTCACAACTATTAAACCCACTCAAGTATTGATGCCTGTGCCAAAGATTTCAATTTCTTCTAATAAACTGGCTGAGGCAAAAGAAATCAGACTTAACATAAATGTTAAAATACATGCCAGAAATAGACAGGCAGTATTACAGTAACACACTTAAGTAACATACAAATGATAGCATTTTTCTCTTAAAGTAACATGTTAAAATGTAGAAAGTCAAAGAACAGTTTTTGCTGTGTGTAAAAAACATTTATTTTTACAATAAAAGTTACAGTTTTAATGTTAGTACAAATAAATAAATAAAAATACATTGAAAAATATAAACAAATATTGTCTGTCTCTGATTAAATATAATCCTTTGTTGTTATTTTTGTTGTCTTTATCAGTATTAGAGCTCTTAATTAAGAATACGTACTTTTTCTTTAAATAAACCAATAAAATTATAGTGTAAAAAATAATAGAACCTTGTTATAATTAATTGAAATGGCATTTTCTGAATTAATAGGTTCTATTGAAAATTTAAAAAATTCATATACAATCTAAATTAACACCAAAAAATTATATTAAATGGTAAAACCCTGTATTGATAGTACAAACAGAATGCAATAACAACTTTGGCAAAAACATGTATAGTTTGTCGTACCCAAACATCAAATTTTCAAACGCGAATATCTCCGTTCGACAAAAAGGTCACATAGAACCCTGTTATTCTAGGGGGGGGGGCGATTTAACTTTATTTGTGATGATAGTTTCCAGTATTAAAAAGACTATGAGTTGATTGCTAGATAATTTCTAATACCCATTCTAATGAAGTTAAAAATTTTAGATTGACATACATGTTATATTGCATACACTTTTTTTTTAGTTAGCACGGGGATAATGTCACGTGAGAGGGAGGAGATTGCAAAGAAAAAAGGGCTCACGTGGGGAGAAAGAAGATAGAAGGATATGGCCGACTGGTGTATTTCTGTTTTGAGGACCTGTGATATTCATTATGTAAATTGATGTATATAGAGTTAAATGAAAAGTTACTTTGTTGAACCAGTGTCTACTGGAATCATTGTGCAAAAGATAATGTTGATATTGTTACGCCTAGAAATAATTAGATGTTACAATATAATGCTTACACAATTAATAAAGATTTAGTTGAATTATTAAGACATACCATGTCTATGTTTTTAAAAGACTTGCATAAATAAGACAATGTATTTAGAAAGAACCCAGTGCAATGACTGGATCTATGACTAAAACATTCATTTGATAATTTAATTATAATTAACCAGAAAATGTCAAGATTTATTATATTTTAAATGTTCAACTTATTATTTATTAAATTTTAAATGTGACCAATGTAAAAAAAAATTACTTGAATGATATTTTGTGTGTTTTTATAGCATATCTCTTGTATGTCAACACATTTGTTAATACATTAAATGGGTTAATACTTGTTTATTAGTAAATTAAATCAATCAGCTTCCTAATAACTGAATGCTAATAATTATAGATTAATAGTTCATGAATGGTTGAATGCTCATAATAACTTTGAGTTTGATATTTCTTGTCATCAACCAAACATCAATTATATAATAACTAATGTCTAATGATAAAAACATCAAAATATTAGATGTGCTACGACGAGTCATTGATTATCGTATGTCGTGTGGACATGTTTATTTCTCAGTAAAGAAACTCTCTAAAACCGCATAAGTCATAGAGATTGACATTGTAAACTAGGAAACCTAGCTCAGGAAGTGTCGCTGAAAAAAGCAACCAGAAAAATAAAACAAATAAGTATTCCCCGTCACAACCCTACCGGACTTAACTGCCTACTCCGCAACTGATTCTACTCCAACAATATAGTTTTTCTGAGTAACAGTAAGCACTGCACGGCCGGTGTGACTCAACATTTGCATGTAACAATGAAATTAATGATAACATCAAATTGTTTGAAGGTCGATGTAATGTATAAAATTAATTATTGTGTGTGATTATTTCAAGATGGATACAGACTACAAGATTGATTCTCTTCTCGTATAGCTGGATTATGTATATTAATTAAGAAAATAATGATCATTGCAATGTATTTATACATTTTATAATGTAAAAAAACAATTACATTGACAGAATTCACAACAATGTCAAGGATGTTGTTAAGTAATTATATTTATTGTTGTCCTTCTGTAAACAGAATGCTGCGTGGAGGTTAAATAAGTCTTAAATTTATTTTTATAACAGTTTTATAAGAAACTAATTTTTAAAAAGTTTTTGTGTCTATTAGATTAGAATTAGACAATAATCTATTAATTTAATTTTAATCGTTAACTTTTAAAAAATTAACGATTAATTAATTGTTAATTTCGATTAAAGCCAAAAATAGAAATGTATGACGTCATTAAACTGAACATTTCAAGAGAAGTAACAAAAACAGGTAATTGACTTTTTTATTTTATTGAGTTATTTCCCCTATCTCACATACATTGAAAATTAAGAATATGTTGAACTAAATTTTATGACAATGTGTTGATAGTTGATCGGATGATTGTGCTGATGGTGGTACGTCAGCGATGTATTTGATCCTTTAAATGATAATTGTTTATGGCAGTGAACACAGTAAACTTTTTCACAATCTTCGACTTTGCAATCCGCAGTTAGCGTAAAAACAAAATTTTAGATCCACTTTCCAGTTGTATGTTTAAATTTAACTGCGCTGATGCTGTCAGCCATTTTTTAGTTGACGTCTGCCGGTCCACATAAATTAATAAAATAAATTGTAATAAGAGCTATTGAGTCTGACAGCTCTGGTGTAAAGTATTAATAAGAGCTATTGAGACTGACAGCACTGGTGTAAAGTATTAATAAGAGCTATTGAGTCTGACGTCACTGTTGTAAAGTATTAATAAGAGCTATTGAGTCTGACAGCACTGGTGTAAAGTATTAATAAGAGCTATTGAGTCTGACAGCTCTGGTGTAAAGTATTAATAAGAGCTATTGAGTCTGACGTCACTGTTGTAAAGTATTAATAAGAGCTATTGAGTCTGACGTCACTGTTGTAAAGTATTAATAAGAGCTATTGAGTCTGACAGCTCTGGTGTAAAGTATTAATAAGAGCTATTGAGTCTGACGTCACTGTTGTAAAGTATTAATAAGAGCTATTGAGTCTGACGTCACTGTTGTAAAGTATTAATAAGAGCTATTGAGTCTGACAGCACTGGTGTAAAGTATTAATAAGAGCTATTGAGTCTGACAGCACTGATGTAAAGTATTAATAAGAGCCATTGAGTTTGTCATGAATGTTAGGGAAACAAGAAAATAGAAAAGAGCATCCTTTGCCGAATTGTGCTGTTTATTATTTAATTGAAGGCTGTATACTCATTGGATACACTTTAATGTTATAAATTTTTTTTTAAAGTTTTTGTTTTGAATAATCTATAAAGGTGATAATTTTTAAATTATTTTTCGAGTTGTTCATATTTAGTTCACGTTGTTTATGAGACATGGGTATAGATAAAGCTTTCAAGGTCATAAAACAAACTGCGACAGCAAAGTGAACACGAATATTTTACAGCAACCAAAATAATCAGTTTCCTTAACCTCGTGCCCTTAATAAACATAATGAGAAGAAGAAAAATATATCGACTAGGAGTTTTTTAGTTTGTTTTCAAAACATTTTACACCATTTTTATTAATAAACAAAAAAAGAAAGAAAAAGAGAAAATATAACTTTATAACTAAAGGATACAACTTTGTTTTCAATCAATTACAATATCATAAATAAACTATGGCGAGTGAATTACAGTATTCTCATTCATTGTTAAAACGTCATTGTATTCTACTCCTTATTACCTTTATTATTGTATAAATGACTTGGCCGATTATTTTCTGTTTAATATCTGTTGATATTCTAAATTGCTGGAAATTTTATTAGTTTCTAAACTTCTACTTATATTTGATTTCTTGACGTCTTCTTTTTGACACGATCGTGGATTAGTTGTGTCTTTGTTCAGACTTCCTCACACCTCTACATACACGTCATTAGCCATGGGAGACAATTTCTACATTGTCCTGGATTTATTGTGTTGTCTTTGTTCAGACTTGCTCGCACTTCTACATACAAGTCATTAGCCATGGGAGACAGTTTCTATGTTGTATAGTGTTTAGCTGGAAAAGAGGAGTGTCGCAAGTATTTTGATTTACAGCATATTTTTTCTGGTTGGTGGGGTCAAGATAATGTCATTGTTAACTATTTAATTTTTAGAGTGACTAGGTCAGTAAATATCTTGGGATGTTATTATTCACGTGATAGTTACAGATAAAATCGTGGTTTCATCAACAAACGTAAGATATTAAAAATATATTGATGACATAATCGGGTTAGTATTTTATGTATTCCTTATTTTATAAAGTTAGTTTTACGTATCTTACATTGTATTTTTTTTAAAAAAATTATACAATTTCGCTCTAAATAAAAAGTACCCTTTTTAAAATTGAAATAAATCACAATTAAGTACTGTTATACAATAGCCCAAGATCTAGGTGTGGTTAGAGTTGTTAAACTATATAATACGTACAAAAACGTCTTGTGTTTAGAGTTGGGTAAACCATACAAATACATACATAAAAGTCTTGTGTTTAGAGTTGGGTGAACCATACAAATACATACACAAACGTCTTGTGTTTAGAGTTAGGTAAACCATACAAATACATACATAAACGTCTTGTGTTTAGAGTTGGGTAAACCATACAAATACATACATAAACGTCTTGTGTTTAGAGTTGGGTAAACCATACAAATACATACATAAACGTCTTGTGTTTAGAGTTGGGTAAACCATACAAATACGTACATAAAAGTCTTGTGTTTAGAGTTGGGTAAACCATACAAATACGTACATAAACGTCTTGTGTTTAGAGTTGGGTAAACAATACAAATACATACATAGACGTGTTAGGATTTCGGCAGTCGTTTTATTTTTGAAGCCTTTTCAAATTTATCTGAATTTGTGAATCTGTGTCTATTTATACTCATTACAGGTTGTCAATGAAATAAGTAGTAATCGATAAATAACAGCTTTGAGTTAAAGCAGTATTATTATCCAAACATACATAAACAATACAAATTATCTTTCAAGCACCATCTTTTGCATATCTGTTGTGCTTTAAAACTGTACGCTCCATCAGTGCTGCACCACATAGCACAAGTACTTATTACTTAGTATCACATTTTGCTTGAAAAAACTTTTATGCCAAGATGAGTTGTTAAAAAATTGTATTCAACTTCTTTTAAAATCTAATTTACAATTATATGAGACACAGAATTATATATTTGTGTCACTTCAAAATGTAATTATAGTACAATAGACTAATATTTACAAATATTTATTTGGTTTGACACATATATTTGAAAATGGTATATGTTTGAAATTTAGGAAACTATCAAATACATACGATAAGTGTTGTTTATACATATCTCTAATTGTTTCACGTTAATGAGTCTTTTCCGCTTAGCTGGTCTCTTAATATATCCAAGTGGCACGCCACTTGACTTCGATCCCTATATTTAGGGACACAATGTCAATAATTGCAATAATTTTCCTACCAAGTGGTTAACACTGAATCCAATAACCACAAAATCACGTCTTTATTTCATGCCATATTTCTGATGTTTTATAAGATTAATAACTTAAACTTAAAAAAATGTCAACACAATTTATTAATTTTTTATAACAAATGGCGTGAGATAGTGAGCAGTTCACGATGGTGCCCCAACAACGGGTTAAGGGATAGTTCAGTTCAGTTAATAACAAAGAGATTGGAGGAGACTGTAGACATTGTATAACAACTGTGTTAATAACAAATACCTTGGAGGAGACGGTAGACATTTTATATTAATATTTAAAAAATATAATTTGCAATTGTCACGCAAGTAGTGTCTGCCAGTCCTGACGCTACTAATTTTAGAAAGCAGGGAAATCCAAATTACTGCACCAAAGCATCGAAAGGTTTGCAAATTAAATATGCGCTGTAAAAAATATTATATGAAATCATTGTTTTTACTCATATTTTTATTTTGGAAAAGGGAACATTGTAAAAAAAGAATTAGATGATGGTTGATTATAAAATCAAAAAATAAAGGGCGCGCCGTAGGCGCCCTACAACCCCTATTATAAAACACTTTGTGTACATTTCAGAAAGTTAATATTTCGTATTTATCAAACAAGGACAAGTTAGTTGGGCTTTTGAAAAAAGGTCGGTGCCGTAGGCACCCTAAAAAGTGCATTTTTTTATAAAAGAAATAGATTTCAGCTGAAAACTTCCGTCATTTTTGACGGGTGTACTCTAGTAATAATAATAAATTGGTAATTTTTATAGCGCTGTTTCCCAGCAAGGAGCCGGGCTCATAACGCTTTACATGAGCCGATGTTGCAAAATAAATCTTTAATTTTCATTCAGATATTATATTTATATACATAATATTATGTTAAAAACACAAAACATTTCTGTAACAATTTTTTAAATGAATAAATATAGGATTATATAATTACATTTGAAAATGATTTTCTTTTTAAATTTTACAATTTTTTTGTTTTTCTCAGCACCTAAATCATAATACATATTTATGTCCCGGTGCTTTGTGGTGCGGCATTGACGGGAAATACAATGTTGATGCATATCATGTATTAATTTATAGAGTTTAGATAATAACTTGTGAGTTTCCAAACAGTGAATATTTCTTTGTTCTTATTCTTATAATTAAAGTATTTTAAAATTGTATATCTATGTCTTTAAAAACATTATTTCATGATTTAAGTTTTAATTAACGTGTATAGTTAACTTCATTGTTGTAATCTAAAATGTTAAAAAATGTAACAATTAAATAAGCTACACAAACTAATTTAGAATACATTTTCAAACTGCAAGCTCATTTTATAGACATACCCTACTTTTCTACAACAGTTTTTTACATACTAACAGTCACATATTCAATGGCAGGTTAGTTTATCACATAATAATAAATTATTGACTTTCTCAATCTCAAATTGTGTGCAATGTTAGACACATTTGCTACGTTATTTAAGAAATCTTTAACGACTGTGTTTGACAATTTTATACAGCAGCGATAAACCTAACTTTGACACAAGAAATCATTCGCCTAATTCTGACTTTTTTCATAGTTGCCGTCGGAATAGAAAAAAGTAAACATTGAAAATAATTCTTCCGTTTTAAAGATCATTTGTTTCTATTTTAAAATAATTATCTTAGAAATAATCATGTTTAAAATTACACTAAAAGTTAAAGTCAGCTTGCCTTCTTTTTGTTTGTCATTTCAGACTTCATCTATTATTTTTAAAGACAAACCATAATATACTCATATATCGTTGGCAATTAATAAATCTTTGTTTACATATAATTATGTATTACATTATGTTATGGTACCAATTAATTGAATAAACATTTAATTATAAAGTGACTTTAATTTCAGATCTATAAAATGAAAGTAAATTAAAACTTTTTTTAAAAAATGGCAAACTAACTAAACCTCACTTAAACTCAATTACGAAGTAAGTCGGGAAGTTTTGATATAATATGATTTTTTCCGACACAAAAGAGAAGTTTATATACAGTCAGACCTCTCTAACTCGAACTCAAATGGACTGGGAAAAAATTCAACTTAATGAGTTTTCGAGTTAGAGAAAATGGTATAATAGGCCCAGAATTTGTTTGGGACTTAGCAATTAATTCGATATATGGGGGTTTTCGACTTAGGGCAACCCTCTGTACATATAACCAATTTTTAATGATTGATTAGTATATTACTTCAATTATCAATCAGTGTAGAGAAATAAAATAATATATCTGATTGAATTTGTTTTATTTCAGCAACAAAGTGACCCTTAGTGGACACTACTTTTTAACAATCAGATTGACATTTACTTGCATTTGAGAACTATGTACTGTCCCACATAGAGTTGTTTACATAGACTGACATCATCATACAGTTGAGAACTATGCACTGTCCCACATAGAGTTGTTTACATTGATTGACATCATTATACAGTTGAGAACTATGCACTGTCCCACATAGAGTTGTTTACATAGACTGACATCATCATACAGTTGAGAACTATGCACTGTCCCACATAGAGTTGTTTACATAGACTGACATCATCATACAGTTGATGACTATGTACTGTCCCACATAGAGTTGTTTACATATACTGACATCATTATACAGTTGAGTACTATGTACTGTCCCACATAGAGTTGTTTACATAGACTGACATCATCATACAGTTGAGGACTATGCACTGTCCCACATAGAGTTGTTTACATAGACTGACATCAATATACAGTTGAGAACTATGTACTGTCCCACATAGAGTTGTTTACATAGACTGACATCATTATACAGTTGAGAACTATGTACTGTCCCACATAGAGTTGTTTACATAGACTGACATCATAATACAGTTGAGAACTATGCACTGCCCCACATAGAGTTGTTTACATAGACTGACATCATCATACAGTTGATGACTATGCACTGTCCCACATAGAGTTGTTTACATAGACTGACATCATCATACAGTTGAGAACTATGCACTGTCCCACATAGAGTTGTTTACATAGACTGACATCATCATACAGTTGAGGACTATGCACTGTCCCACATAGAGTTGTTTACATAGACTGACATCATCAGACAGTTGAGGACTATACACTGTCCCACATAGAGTTGTTTACATAGACTGACATCATCAGACAGTTGAGGACTATACACTGTCCCACATAGAGTTGTTTACATAGACTGACATCATCAGACAGATGAGGACTATGTACTGTCCCACATAGAGTTGTTTACATAGACTTACATCATCATACAGTTGAGGACTATGCACTGTCCCACATAGAGTTGTTTACATAGACTGACATCATCAGACAGTTGAGGACTATACACTGTCCCACATAGAGTTGTTTACATAGACTGACATCATCAGACAGTTGAGGACTATACACTGTCCCACATAGAGTTGTTTACATAGACTGACATCATCAGACAGTTGAGGACTATGTACTGTCCCACATAGAGTTGTTTACATAGACTTACATCATCATACAGTTGAGGACTATGCACTGTCCCACATAGAGTTGTTTACATAGACTGACATCATCAGATAGTTGAGGACTATGCACTGCCCCACGTAGAGTTGTTTACATAGACTGACATCATTATACAGTTGAGTACTATGCACTGTCCCACATAGAGTTGTTTACATAGACTGACTTCATCATACAGTTGAGGACTTTGTACTGTCACACATAGAGTTGTTTACATAGACTGACATCATCATACAGTTGAGGACTAAGCACTGTCCCACATAGAGTTGTTTACATAGACTGACATCATCATACAGTTGAGAACTATGCACTGTCCCACATAGAGTTGTTTACATAGACTGACATCATCAGACAGTTGAGAACTATGCACTGTCCCACATAGAGTTGTTTACATAGACTGACATCATCAGACAGTTGAGAACTATGCACTGTCCCACATAGAGTTGTTTACATAGACTGACATCATCATACAGTTGAGAACTATGCACTGTCCCACATAGAGTTGTTTACATAGACTGACATCATCAGACAGTTGAGAACTATGCACTGTCCCACATAGAGTTGTTTACATAGACTGACATCATCAGACAGTTGAGAACTATGCACTGTCCCACATAGAGTTGTTTACATAGACTGACATCATCATACAGTTGAGAACTATGCACTGTCCCACATAGAGTTGTTTACATAGACTGACATCATCATACAGTTGAGGACTAAGCACTGTCCCACATAGAGTTGTTTACATAGACTGACATCATCATACAGTTGAGAACTATGCACTGTCCCACATAGAGTTGTTTACATAGACTGACATCATCAGACAGTTGAGAACTATGCACTGTCCCACATAGAGTTGTTTACTCAGACTGACATCATCAGACAGTTGATGACTATGCACTGTCCCACATAGAGTTGTTTACATAGACTGACATCATCATACAGTTGAGAACTATGCACTGTCCCACATAGAGTTGTTTACATAGACTGACATCATCAGACAGTTGAGAACTATGCACTGTCCCACATAGAGTTGTTTACATAGACTGACATCATCATACAGTTGAGAACTATGCACTGTCCCACATAGAGTTGTTTACATAGACTGACATCATCATACAGTTGAGGACTATGCACTGTCCCACATAGAGTTGTTTACATAGACTGACATCATCATACAGTTGAGAACTATGCACTGTCCCACATAGAGTTGTTTACATAGACTGACATCATCAGACAGTTGAGAACTATGCACTGTCCCACATAGAGTTGTTTACATAGACTGACATCATCAGACAGTTGAGAACTATGCACTGTCCCACATAGAGTTGTTTACATAGACTGACATCATCATACAGTTGAGAACTATGCACTGTCCCACATAGAGTTGTTTACATAGACTGACATCATCAGACAGTTGAGAACTATGCACTGTCCCACATAGAGTTGTTTACATAGACTGACATCATCAGACAGTTGAGAACTATGCACTGTCCCACATAGAGTTGTTTACATAGACTGACATCATCATACAGTTGAGAACTATGCACTGTCCCACATAGAGTTGTTTACATAGACTGACATCATCATACAGTTGAGGACTAAGCACTGTCCCACATAGAGTTGTTTACATAGACTGACATCATCATACAGTTGAGAACTATGCACTGTCCCACATAGAGTTGTTTACATAGACTGACATCATCAGACAGTTGAGAACTATGCACTGTCCCACATAGAGTTGTTTACTCAGACTGACATCATCAGACAGTTGATGACTATGCACTGTCCCACATAGAGTTGTTTACATAGACTGACATCATCATACAGTTGAGAACTATGCACTGTCCCACATAGAGTTGTTTACATAGACTGACATCATCAGACAGTTGAGGACTATGCACTGTCCCACATAGAGTTGTTTACATAGACTGACATCATCAGACAGTTGAGGACTATACACTGTCCCACATAGAGTTGTTTACATAGACTGACATCATCAGACAGTTGAGGACTATACACTGTCCCACATAGAGTTGTTTACATAGACTGACATCATCAGACAGTTGAGGACTATGTACTGTCCCACATAGAGTTGTTTACATAGACTTACATCATCATACAGTTGAGGACTATGCACTGTCCCACATAGAGTTGTTTACATAGACTGACATCATCAGATAGTTGAGGACTATGCACTGCCCCACGTAGAGTTGTTTACATAGACTGACATCATTATACAGTTGAGTACTATGCACTGTCCCACATAGAGTTGTTTACATAGACTGACTTCATCATACAGTTGAGGACTTTGTACTGTCACACATAGAGTTGTTTACATAGACTGACATCATCATACAGTTGAGGACTAAGCACTGTCCCACATAGAGTTGTTTACATAGACTGACATCATCATACAGTTGAGAACTATGCACTGTCCCACATAGAGTTGTTTACATAGACTGACATCATCAGACAGTTGAGAACTATGCACTGTCCCACATAGAGTTGTTTACATAGACTGACATCATCAGACAGTTGAGAACTATGCACTGTCCCACATAGAGTTGTTTACATAGACTGACATCATCATACAGTTGAGAACTATGCACTGTCCCACATAGAGTTGTTTACATAGACTGACATCATCAGACAGTTGAGAACTATGCACTGTCCCACATAGAGTTGTTTACATAGACTGACATCATCAGACAGTTGAGAACTATGCACTGTCCCACATAGAGTTGTTTACATAGACTGACATCATCATACAGTTGAGAACTATGCACTGTCCCACATAGAGTTGTTTACATAGACTGACATCATCATACAGTTGAGGACTAAGCACTGTCCCACATAGAGTTGTTTACATAGACTGACATCATCATACAGTTGAGAACTATGCACTGTCCCACATAGAGTTGTTTACATAGACTGACATCATCAGACAGTTGAGAACTATGCACTGTCCCACATAGAGTTGTTTACATAGACTGACATCATCAGACAGTTGAGAACTATGCACTGTCCCACATAGAGTTGTTTACATAGACTGACATCATCATACAGTTGAGAACTATGCACTGTCCCACATAGAGTTGTTTACATAGACTGACATCATCAGACAGTTGAGAACTATGCACTGTCCCACATAGAGTTGTTTACATAGACTGACATCATCAGACAGTTGAGAACTATGCACTGTCCCACATAGAGTTGTTTACATAGACTGACATCATCATACAGTTGAGAACTATGCACTGTCCCACATAGAGTTGTTTACATAGACTGACATCATCATACAGTTGAGGACTAAGCACTGTCCCACATAGAGTTGTTTACATAGACTGACATCATCATACAGTTGAGAACTATGCACTGTCCCACATAGAGTTGTTTACATAGACTGACATCATCAGACAGTTGAGAACTATGCACTGTCCCACATAGAGTTGTTTACTCAGACTGACATCATCAGACAGTTGATGACTATGCACTGTCCCACATAGAGTTGTTTACATAGACTGACATCATCATACAGTTGAGAACTATGCACTGTCCCACATAGAGTTGTTTACATAGACTGACATCATCAGACAGTTGAGGACTATGCACTGTCCCACATAGAGTTGTTTACATAGACTGACATCATCAGACAGTTGAGGACTATACACTGTCCCACATAGAGTTGTTTACATAGACTGACATCATCAGACAGTTGAGGACTATACACTGTCCCACATAGAGTTGTTTACATAGACTGACATCATCAGACAGTTGAGGACTATGTACTGTCCCACATAGAGTTGTTTACATAGACTTACATCATCATACAGTTGAGGACTATGCACTGTCCCACATAGAGTTGTTTACATAGACTGACATCATCAGATAGTTGAGGACTATGCACTGCCCCACGTAGAGTTGTTTACATAGACTGACATCATTATACAGTTGAGTACTATGCACTGTCCCACATAGAGTTGTTTACATAGACTGACTTCATCATACAGTTGAGGACTTTGTACTGTCACACATAGAGTTGTTTACATAGACTGACATCATCATACAGTTGAGGACTAAGCACTGTCCCACATAGAGTTGTTTACATAGACTGACATCATCATACAGTTGAGAACTATGCACTGTCCCACATAGAGTTGTTTACATAGACTGACATCATCAGACAGTTGAGAACTATGCACTGTCCCACATAGAGTTGTTTACATAGACTGACATCATCAGACAGTTGAGAACTATGCACTGTCCCACATAGAGTTGTTTACATAGACTGACATCATCATACAGTTGAGAACTATGCACTGTCCCACATAGAGTTGTTTACATAGACTGACATCATCAGACAGTTGAGAACTATGCACTGTCCCACATAGAGTTGTTTACATAGACTGACATCATCAGACAGTTGAGAACTATGCACTGTCCCACATAGAGTTGTTTACATAGACTGACATCATCATACAGTTGAGAACTATGCACTGTCCCACATAGAGTTGTTTACATAGACTGACATCATCATACAGTTGAGGACTAAGCACTGTCCCACATAGAGTTGTTTACATAGACTGACATCATCATACAGTTGAGAACTATGCACTGTCCCACATAGAGTTGTTTACATAGACTGACATCATCAGACAGTTGAGAACTATGCACTGTCCCACATAGAGTTGTTTACTCAGACTGACATCATCAGACAGTTGATGACTATGCACTGTCCCACATAGAGTTGTTTACATAGACTGACATCATCATACAGTTGAGAACTATGCACTGTCCCACATAGAGTTGTTTACATAGACTGACATCATCAGACAGTTGAGAACTATGCACTGTCCCACATAGAGTTGTTTACATAGACTGACATCATCATACAGTTGAGAACTATGCACTGTCCCACATAGAGTTGTTTACATAGACTGACATCATCATACAGTTGAGGACTAAGCACTGTCCCACATAGAGTTGTTTACATAGACTGACATCATCATACAGTTGAGAACTATGCACTGTCCCACATAGAGTTGTTTACATAGACTGACATCATCAGACAGTTGAGAACTATGCACTGTCCCACATAGAGTTGTTTACATAGACTGACATCATCAGACAGTTGAGAACTATGCACTGTCCCACATAGAGTTGTTTACATAGACTGACATCATCATACAGTTGAGAACTATGCACTGTCCCACATAGAGTTGTTTACTCAGACTGACATCATCATACAGTTGAGAACTATGCACTGTCCCACATAGAGTTGTTTACATAGACTGACATCATCATACAGTTGAGAACTATGCACTGTCCCACATAGAGTTGTTTACATAGACTGACATCATCATACAGTTGAGGACTAAGCACTGTCCCACATAGAGTTGTTTACATAGACTGACATCATCATACAGTTGAGAACTATGCACTGTCCCACATAGAGTTGTTTACATAGACTGACATCATCAGACAGTTGAGAACTATGCACTGTCCCACATAGAGTTGTTTACTCAGACTGACATCATCAGACAGTTGATGACTATGCACTGTCCCACATAGAGTTGTTTACATAGACTGACATCATCATACAGTTGAGAACTATGCACTGTCCCACATAGAGTTGTTTACATAGACTGACATCATCAGACAGTTGAGAACTATGCACTGTCCCACATAGAGTTGTTTACATAGACTGACATCATCATACAGTTGAGAACTATGCACTGTCCCACATAGAGTTGTTTACATAGACTGACATCATCATACAGTTGAGGACTAAGCACTGTCCCACATAGAGTTGTTTACATAGACTGACATCATCATACAGTTGAGAACTATGCACTGTCCCACATAGAGTTGTTTACATAGACTGACATCATCAGACAGTTGAGAACTATGCACTGTCCCACATAGAGTTGTTTACTCAGACTGACATCATCAGACAGTTGATGACTATGCACTGTCCCACATAGAGTTGTTTACATAGACTGACATCATCATACAGTTGAGAACTATGCACTGTCCCACATAGAGTTGTTTACATAGACTGACATCATCAGACAGTTGAGGACTATGCACTGTCCCACATAGAGTTGTTTACATAGACTGACATCATCATACAGTTGAGGACTAGGCACTGTCCCACATATAGTTGTTTACATAGACTGACATCACTACTGATCTCGGCACTACTTTTTCTGGACAATATTGGCGCACGATATTTGGCTTTTTGACTCTACGTTAATAATTATCAGAAAAATCTGACATTATTATAGCAATATCAAGTGAAATGAGCAAATTGAAATTCCACCAAGGGCTCATCAATGTTAGGAAAATTGCACCCTTATTTATGGAGATCGAAGCCAAGTGGCGTGCATCTGGATTTATAGTTTTGCTTTCCCTTCTTGATTGCGTGTTAAAAGGGACCGTGGTATCTTAGTTATGTCAAAATCTTTTTCATAATTTTTATTTTATATTTGTGTATATTCTTCTCAGTTGAAGTCGAATAAATATTCCGGCTAAACTAACTGCTCATTTATTAAGTCTCATAGAATTGTAAATTATATACATGTATTTTAATATACCCAGTGGCGTAGCTTTGCGAGGGGGAGGGGTTTCCAAATTCGAAAATCCCCCGGGCCCCCACTTGATGCAGAAGACTGACTTACGTGGTAGGGGTTCACCGAGTATGACTTTTTTTGCCGAGTACCGAGCAGTGGTGGCCAAGTTTTGCCGATGCCGAGTGCCAATACCGAGTACCGTCAAGCCTCTCATAACGAGTTTTTCACATAAAGAGCAAGTTTACCTAGTGGTGGCTTTTTTTTGTTGCTGATACTGAGTACCGATACCGAGTACTTGATGAAAAAAAAGTAACTTTAAAAAAATAAATATTCAATGGCATACTTTAATAGAGATTATTTTTAATAGAATTTTAACACCGACATTTTTTTTTAGGATTTGTATTTTTAAAGTTATGAATTTTAAAGTGTGGTCCATTGTGTCACAATCCCCTAGGCATCGCCACATCTATCATGACCTATACATGACTCATGACAAAGCGATTTCTTCTCTATAAAAATTTACAAACAATAAAATTAAGAACTCCTTTTGAAGTTTCAACTTTGACTCATAATTAATTCTAACCAATCGTTAATTGGCTTTGCACACGGCCATTTCTTATGAATGAAACAATGAGAACAAAGCAGTAGTCCTGAGTAGTATTAGAGTCAAATTGAGGTTGAAGGATGAATGGTTGCCAATGACAACCAGTCTGCACACGGTACATTTTATTATTCCATACGAAACTAAATGTTTTAGACATGCGATTCTGCGTGCATCTTTGCTATTGGAACAATTAAGTAATACTCGGCATCACTTACGCGGCCGATTGCCGAGTATCTCCGAGTATACGAAAATCGGCCGATGCCGAGTAGCCGAACCGAGTATCTGTTCAGCCCTATTACGTGGCTCACAGTTGTAAAAGAAGGCGTCATAGTAGCCAAGCAACGAAGGATGTAGGAGGCTGCAGACAAAAGATCTAGGAGAAAGGCCAAAGCATTGGGGAGCACAGAGCTCATGTGCAAAAGCCGTGGTAAAGACTGTCACTTAAGGATAGGAATGCACAGCCACTAGAGGAAATGCAACCCAACCTAACAGTGATGGACCATCGTCTTGCGAGATGGAAGGATGCCGACACAAGGGACAATAAAATCTCTTGAAGATTTAAATCTTGATCAAGAATGATATATGTGTCAACTTTCCTCAGGATCGTATAAAATCCAATGAAAAATGAAGTATTACATGAAGTTTTTCTTGTAAATTTTCTGGTCCTCTTGCCCCCTCCCCCCAAAAAATAACGGACATCTGGGAATCAATGTCCAATAATTTTGTAATATGCGACATTCAAGGACAAGTCTACGTATCAATCTTGGTCAGTAACCATCCATTTACCCAGCAGCAATTGATTAACAAAAAATGTGCTCATAAAAAATAACATTTAGTGACGCTGGTCCCTTTTGAGAGGTAAATAAATAAAAAATGTAGCTAAAGTTGAATATGGATAGAATGAATTGAGCAGGTAGACAATGTTTAAAATAATTTGTATAAAGTTTATATATGAAAATATGAATTAAAGCACTATCAGATTGTCATGATACAATGTTTTATTATAATAGATAAATATGTGTAAATACTTGTCAAGATCTCATGGGATAGAACGGGAAATAAAGACTTTAAAATATATCGTGGATGTATGCCTGTCTACTTTAGTTTGGGTAGCTTATCAAATAAGAAAATATGTGTGTTTGAGTGCGCGTGTTTTTAGAATAGTATACAAAGTACACTGCAAATAGCAGTATTCGACAAATAATACCATTATATTATTAAATGGAACTTATTATTTTTTTCTGCAAAGAACAGTTAAATCTCTTCTAATTAAAGACATTTATATTGCACAATCGTTCATGTATTAGTTTGCATTTCCTGTCATCCCCGCACCAAAAAGCACCGGAACAGTTTTATTTAATATGACTTTGTAATAGAGAAAACTCAACTGTCAAGATAAATGATAAGATTGTGGGAGTCTTTAAACTTGATATCAAAATGTAATATACCATTCTATGAGACATGGTGTTATTAACTTGTATTACTTCAATGATTTTTAAAGTACAGCTCCTAAAATTATTTTTAGAAATTTAGCATTCAATAAAATGATTTTTAGAAAAACTTGTATTTAAAATGACGGAAACCAAAAATTAAAATAATTTACTGTCATTTGTGTCTTGTCTAATTTTTTAAACGATAAAGAGAACATACTTACAAAGTTTCTATATATATGAGTGGTATGCAACTTACCTTCGATCCCTATATTTAGGGATACCATATCTATCAAATGCAAGGATTGTCCTAACGCGAAATATTCTAATTCAAATGCTAACATTGTTAATTCCATATTTTATGATATATAACGATTTCAGATGATTAATAAAACGAGAAACAAATGAAGATAAATAAAATTCGCATAATTTACTTTGTATTTGTATCCTTGCTCACATGCCTCCCTATGTATTTATCATTTTATAATAATTGGTAAAACATGAAGCTATTTGGACTCCTTATAAAACTACACATTGTCTAGGATAAAAGTGCTCTTAAAATGTCATATCATCATGTTGTCATTATAGAAGTTAAGTAATATTTTTATTTTTTTTAGAAATATTTCAATTACAAAAATAATAGAGTGTAGAACCTTTGCAACTACTGTGTTAATAAAAGTAAGAGTGGGGACTGTAGACATCTTATAACATCTTTGTTCCTGACAAAAGAACTCAAAATATAAGAACACCAATGCAAATAATTTTATTGGCTAAAAGCCCTGCTAGCTTTTGAAAACGACCCGGGTGTATTTCATGTGCTGAATAAATGACCGCAAACATTGTTCCAAGAAAAAGAAATAATTGACTATCAAAAATAAGTTCACGTATTTTGTCTTCTCATTTAAAGAGATACATTTCTGAACATAATAATGACTTGGGTATCGGAGTTTGCGTAAGATATTTATTTCCAATGCAGATATATTTAAAAGAGTTAAGGATTATGCCAAAAATTGTTCATTTCCAGACATTGTTAACATTACTTGGTTTAGACATTTGTTTCGTAACTAATTTATATCTGAACATGAGTATGACACGTTTTTGGAATTTTAGCTTAATTTTTAATTTAGACAAATCTATTACAAGTGTTTCATTAAGACATTATTATACCATGCAATTGTTTCAACAGGTTTAAAAAAAAATATTTTGTATGCATCAATTTTAAAAGAATAAAATATAAAAATAATAACTTCATCTATATTTGTATTGAGTGTAGCCTTGAATAAAAAGTGACCGTCCTATCAGACATCGTAATACGATGTAATGTTTTGTATTATAAATAAAACATATTTCCTACTTGAGAAGACCTTTTTAACCCATCTGACAAACTTAAAACATCAATACAATGCCTAAAAAGTTAGTCGTTTATCCGTTTATAAATGTATATTCATCTTATCGTAGCTGTATAATCTGACCGTTTTGTGGTGGTATTATTTCGCATTCAGCTAGTTAAGCTAGTTTAACGTCTGTGGGGCCGTCCATAAATGACATCACGCGATCTTTGCCGATTTTACCCCCCCCCCTTTTTCGTCAAACTTCGTCACAAAAACTTAGACCCCCGCCCCTCCAATTTTACGTCACAACACTTTGCCACCCCCCCCCCTCTTATTTTCTAATTTAAAATTAGCATGTTTCAAATCACTTTTTTATCATTTAACTATGTATTTGAATGAGAGCTTAGAAGATCAATCTTTATAGCACTACCCAAAAAGGCAGATGCGGTGGAATGTTTGAAGAACACAGAACAATTAGCCTTATGAGCCAGGTTCTAAAGATCTTGTTAAGAATAATCATGAAAAGTATCAGCCCGGAAATATCAGAAGAACAGTGTGGTTTTGTGGAGGGCAAAGGTAACAGTAATGTTTTATATATGATCAGAATAAAATTATACAAAATCATTAACAAAAATTATTAATTTTTTCTGCTGTTATGTACTGACCTAATAAGTCGAGCAATATAAAGCAATGGTCATTTATCATGTAATGACATCAATAGTACATTCGTCATGTGCCATAATTTAATTTAATCAAATTTTTACTTTATTTGACCTCCTTTCCCATCTATAAATACCAATGCAATTCCCTGATTCGCTGAATACACGTCAACTCATCACATACCTACATACAACAGTGTTGACTCTAATCTTATTAGGTGAATAACTTTTACTATTTGTATGATTTGAATCTTACACAACATCATTTAAAATACAAAGACTTGTCATATCTATATTGGAAAATGTTCTAGTTAACAAAAAATCCCAAAACTAGTCTTGTGTTTGATTAAATTTAAAAATTAAGCATAATTTCCAAATACGTGTTTTGATCATGTCCAGTTATGGATCAGCTAAGAAAAAAATCTCTAAACCAAGTAATGTTAACAATGAGTGGACATGAACAAGCTAAGCATAATACTTAACTATTTTAACTATATCTGGGAATTAAATATTTTAGATCCACTCCAATATACAAGTTATCATTATTGTCAGACATGAATCTCTTTAAATGAGAAGACAACACATGAACTTATATTTAATAGTCATACAGCATATGAAATATATCCAAGTTCGTTGATAAAAGTTAGGGGGACTCTAAGCCAATAAAATTGTTAGCATTCGTGTCCTTATATTTTGCGTTACTTGTTATAAACAAAGATGTTATAAGATGTCTACAATCCCCACTCTTATTTTTTTAGTAACACAGTAGTTGCAAAAGCCTATTAGCCCTATTCTTGATGTAATGTGTGTCGACGTGTAGGACAAGAGATGGTTGGGATGATATCAGGAGCCTTGTGTTACTTTGGTGGCCTTTTAGCCCTAGTATTGATGTAATGTGTGTCGACATGTAGGACAAGAGATGGTTGGGATGATATCAGGAGGCTTTAGAGCAAGATCCCTGCTGCCTCCCAGGAGTCATGCTAAATGACCATCCAGTGCGGTCTTAAGGTTATCTTTGTATCGTTTACGTGGACCTCCACGTGTTCTCTGCCTATCAGCATGCTCATCATTTGGGAGGCGATGGTCTGGCATCTGCAAGCCGTGCCTCATCGAGAAAATTTGGCAGAGCATTAGGCTTGTTTAAATACTGAGTAGTCCTGTCCTGACAAGTACTTCAGTGTTTGTAAAGTTTTTCTGTCATTTTATGTTGATAATTTTCCTCAGGCTTTTGTTGTGAAAGTGATTCAACAACCTCTCATTGTATTTGTATACGGTTTATGTTTCACATGAGTATAAGAAAGTAGTGAGCACAACATTTATAATTTAGTTTGGGTTGGTATCCAGATACATGCTGCCAAATTTGTGCTCTGGGTTTCGAGATACGCACGTCCACCTCACAACGTCGGCACTATGAGACAATGTGATACAAATGTAAGAAAAGCGGCTCACTGCGTTGATTTTTTTGCCACTGATGATTATTTTTTGCTTAGTGTATGATTTACCTGGTGCCGGCTGGTAGATAACTTTTGTCTTATTTGTACTGTTAGTTTGTCCATAATTTGA
The DNA here is from genome assembly GCA_944989445.1 of Ampullaceana balthica. Taxonomy (NCBI): domain Eukaryota; kingdom Metazoa; phylum Mollusca; class Gastropoda; family Lymnaeidae; genus Ampullaceana; species Ampullaceana balthica. The sequence continues at coordinate 610,920 of CALYLW010000359.1, forward strand.
GCAAGAACTGGATAATGTATCTACTCTACGTTTCAGGTGTGTCTGAGACAACGCTGAGTAAAATGTACACAAGGAGCGTCTGTCACATAGAATATAATTAAAGTAGGTCCAGGAGAGTGTAACACTTTATCTTTGTTTATATTTGCTTAATAAATGTAGCACATGTTTTAATCGTCTGAAATGTGGTATAATATATAATGTTGAGGAAGAATTGGGAATTAATATTATGCTATATGTGAGAAAAAAACTGCTATTGTATATACCACTGTAAGCATTTTCTAAATTATCGTTAATAGTTTGGTTATTTTACTAGTATTTATGTACGTATAAAGAATACGTATGCAATCAAATTTTGTTACTCCAGCGTATTCGAATGTTATTTTTTATATTGTTTTTAGAAAACACCATCATTAAATATTAGAAACTTACTATGGATACATTGTAGCGCTATTAAAAAAAAATATATATATATATGCAATGAAAAATATCCTTTAAATATGCAATCAATTTAATAAAATTATATTTGAATTGCATTTAAATTGTATCCCATCAGTGGCGCACTACAAAGCACCGAGTGTGAGATATTTAATATAACATTGTGTTAAGAAAACTGAGCATCATTACATAAGAAAATCTTTACTTAAAACAAAATTAATAGACTTTTAATTAATTAATTAAGGTCTACAACACATAATACCAATCACTTGTGTATTAGAAATGTTTTATTGTATGTAAATTAGAATTAATTCATGTAAAAATAAAATTGAAATAAATTGTGTATTTTTAAAATGATAATTATTTCAAGATATGAAAACGATTAGAGATCTATATTTATTGAAATAGTCTGAGTAATATGGATGGCTCATTTTGAGTTAGCAAATCGTCTGTGTTGGTGTTCAAGTTTATAGAACGACTTCTATTTTAATCAAGTGGTACGACACTTGACTTCGATCCCTTAAATTAGGGATACAATGTCTAAAAACTGCCAACATTCACATACCCCGTGTATACACTGAGACTGTTGAGAACACGGTCGTGTCCATAGTTCAGGCTATTTATAGATCTTAGTGTATTTACAAAACTCGTCCATTCAGAGTAAAAATAAAACGTGCAAATTGACTTGGTGTTTTCTCACATAACTTTATGATTTCTGCTAATTTTAGGATTCTCTAATTTTAATGAACTATTTATTATTGTAGTTTCTATGTTTAGAAATACTTTGTTATATCAAAGATGAAAGTTGTTGATATTATTGAATCTGAAATGTCCCAGAAATAGTTCTTGTCATTGTTATAATGTGACGTCACCTATAGGAAATACATAATGGATGTAGAGAGAGTGACGATAATTTAGTTAGCTTTAGTGAGAGGCATTTTCGACTTCATGTCTTGGATACCCAGGCAGCCGCTTCAGAAGCGACCGTTCGAGGGGGGAGGGGTATCTCAGCTGTTAGGTCCCTTAGTGTGCGAAAGAGATGAGGGGGGTTTCCGGAAAGATCCATGAAGAGCACTAGGCTCGGGGCTTCTGCTTTTCTTCCACATGTAGGATCATATAACTGCATATACCGTATTTTCACGCATATTCCCCGCACACACAGAAAACCCGCCCACGCATATACCCCGCAGAATTTTAAGATCATGTAAAAAAATTATGGTATAACCCGCCCACGCTTATACCCGGCACAATCATATCAAGGTGAACCACTCTAGGAGATGTACTTAACGTACTATATTTTCACAACTCTATCAATACCATGCACACAAAAATATATCTTATTACTTAAAAAGTAATTGTTTATTTTAATAAAAATATTATATATAATTATAAAATTATAATTTTGATATTTTATTCGATTGGCTAAACGTAAACAAGTGTGCACTATTTTTTCCGGTACACCGTACAATCAGACAACTGCAGTCGTTATACAAAACATTCGATTTACGACATGAACGAGAATTACTTCCAAACCGGTATAAACTGGACTGTTCGATTCCGAGGTTAACCGGGGAGACACTTATAATACCAGAAGTTATACATAATCTAATTTTATAATCGTGTTTTGCAAGTAATAGTGCCATTGATTCATTATTCAGTTTTTTTTAAAATTCAGATACGGAGATACCCCGCAGGGGGAGTGCGGGGTTTGTAAAATATAGTATAATCCGCGGGGAATATGCGTGAAGATACGGTAATCATTTCTGCCCTATGTAATTATTTTGTATGTTTTTAATGTGAGACTGTACTCCCTATAAGTACCATAATATATTTTGTTCAGGCCGAGTTATAACTAAGTTTTTATAGAAACAAAAATAAGAACAACAGTTATGTATATCTTATCATGCTGTGTTAGCCAGTAACATATTACTTACCGTTCATTGAATACACAATTTTTGAGACCCAATAAACTTGTTTATGTATGTTAAATAACTCGAAAAATTTGTTGTTTAATTATTATTATTTTTATCATAATTATTATTTTTTTATTATTATATTACGTTTAACTCAATGGTAAAACTAGCCAGAATAAAAACATGTCCAGAATATACCCGATGTAACATGTCACATTAAACCCATTTCCAGAATATACCTGGAGTAACAGGTCACATTAAACCCATGTCCAGAATATACCCGGTGTAACAGGTCACATTAAACCCATGTCCAGAATATACCCGGAGTAACAGGTCACATTAAACCCATGCCCAGAATATACCCGGTGTAACAGGTCACATTAAACCCATGTCCAGAATATACCCGGTGTAACAGGTCACATTAAACCCATGTCCAGAATATACCCGGTGTAACAGGTCACATTAAACCCATGTCCAGAATATACCCGGTGTAACAGGTCACATTAAACCCATGTCCAGAATATACCCGGTGTAACATGTCACATTAAACCCATGTCCAGAATATACCCGGTGTAACAGGTCACATTAAACCCATGTCTAGAATATACCCGGTGTAACAGGTCACATTAAACCCATGTCCAGAATATACCCGGTGTAACAGGTCACATTAAACCCATGTCCAGAATATACCCGGTGTAACAGGTCACATTAAACCCATGTCCAGAATATACCCGGTGTAACATGTCACATTAAACCCATGTCCAGAATATACCCGGTGTAACAGGTCACATTAAACCCATGTCCAGAATATACCCGATGTAACAGGTCACATTAAACCCATGTCCAGAATATACCCGGTGTAACAGGTAACATTAAACCCATGTCCAGAATATACCCGGTGTAACAGGTCACATTAAACCCATGTCCAGAATATACCCGGTGTAACAGGTCACATTAAACCCATGTCCAGAATATACCCGGTGTAACATGTCACATTAAACCCATGTCCAGAATATACCCGGTGTAACAGGTCACATTAAACCCATGTCCAGAATATACCCGGTGTAACAGGTCACATTAAACCCATGTCCAGAATATACCCGGTGTAACAGGTCACATTAAACCCATGTCCAGAATATACCCGGTGTAACAGGTCACATTAAACCCATGTCCAGAATATACCCGGTGTAACAGGTCACATTAACCCATGTCCAGAATATACCCGGTGTAACAGGTCACATTAAACTCATGTCCAGAATATACCCGGTGTAACAGGTCACATTAAACCCATGTCCAGAATATACCCGGTGTAACAGGTCACATTAAACCCATGTCCAGAATATACCCGGTGTAACAGGTCACATTAAACCCATGTCCAGAATATACCCGGTGCAACAGGTCACATTAAAACCATGACTAGAATATACCCAGTGTAACATGTCACATTAAACCCATGTCCAGAATATACCCAATGTAACAGGTCACATTAAACCAATGTCCAGAATATACCCAATGTAACAGGTCACATTAAACCCATGTCCAGAAAATACCCGGTGTAACAGGTCACATTAAACCCATGTCCAGAATATACCCGGTGTAACATGTCACATTAAACCTATTTCCAGAATATACCCGGTGTAACAGGTAACATTAAACCCATGTCCAGAATATACCCGGTGTAACAGGTCACATTAAACCCATGTCCAGAATATACCCGGTGTAACAGGTCACATTAAACCCATGTCCAGAATATACCCGGTGTAACATGTCACATTAAACCGATGTCCAGAATATACCCGGTGTAACAGGTCACATTAAACCCATGTCCAGAATATACCCGGAGTAACAGGTCACATTAAACCCATGTCCAGAATATACCCGGTGTAACAGGTCACATTAAACCCATGTCCAGAATATACCCGGTGTAACAGGTCACATTAAACCCATGTCCAGAATATACCCGGTGTAACATGTCACATTAAACCCATGTCCAGAATATACCCGGTGTAACATGTCACATTAAACCTATTTCCAGAATATACCCGGTGTAACAGGTAACATTAAACCCATGTCCAGCATATACCCGGTGTAACAGGTCACATTAGACCCATGTCCAGAATATACCCGGTGTAACATGTCACATTAAACCCATGTCCAGAATATACCCGGTGTAACAGGTCACATTAAACCCATGTCCAGAATATACCCGGTGTAACAGGTCACATTAAACCCATGTCCAGAATATACCCGGTGTAACATGTCACATTAAACCCATGTCCAGAATATACCCGTTGTAACAGGTCACATTAAACCCATGTCCAGAATATACCCGGTGTAACAGGTCACATTAAACCCATGTCCAAAATATACCCGGTGTAACATGTCACATTAAACCTATTTCCAGAATATACACGGTGTAACAGGTAACATTAAACCCATGTCCAGAATATACCCGGTGTAACAGGTCACATTAAACCCATGTCCAGAATATACCCGGTGTAACAGGTCACATTAAACCCATGTCCAGAATATACCCGGTGTAACAGGTCACATTAAACCCATGTCCAGAATATACCCGGTGTAACAGGTCACATTAAACCCATGTCTAGAATATACCCGGTGTAACAGGTCACATTAAACCCATGTCCAGAATATACCCGGTGTAACAGTTCACATTAAACCCATGTCCAGAATATACCCGGTGTAACAGGTCACATTAAACCCATGTCCAGAATATACCCGGTGTAACAGGTCACATTAAACCCATGTCCAGAATATACCCGGTGTAACAGGTCACATTAAACCCATGTCCAGAATATACCCGGTGTAACAGGTCACATTAAACCCATGTCCAGAATATACCCGGTGTAACAGGTCACATTAAACCCATGTCCAGAATATACCCGGTGTAACAGGTCACATTAAACCCATGTCCAGAATATACCCGGTGTAACAGGTCACATTAAACCCATGTCCAGAATATACCCGGTGTAACAGGTCACATTAAACCCATGTCCAGAATATACCCGGTGTAACAGGTCACATTAAACCCATGTCCAGAATATACCCGGTGTAACAGGTCACATTAAACCCATGTCCAGAATATACCCGGTGTAACAGGTCACATTAAACCCATGTCCAGAATATACCCGGTGTAACAGGTCACATTAAACCCATGTCCAGAATATACCCGGTGTAACAGGTCACATTAAACCCATGTCCAGAATATACCCGGTGTAACAGGTCACATTAAACCCATGTCCAGAATATACCCGGTGTAACAGGTCACATTAAACCCATGTCCAGAATATACCCGGTGTAACAGGTCACATTAAACCCATGTCCAGAATATACCCGGTGTAACAGGTCACATTAAACCCATGTCCAGAATATACCCGGTGTAACAGGTCACATTAAACCCATGTCCAGAATATACCCGGTGTAACAGGTCACATTAAACCCATGTCCAGAATATACCCGGTGTAACAGGTCACATTAAACCCATGTCCAGAATATACCCGGTGTAACAGGTCACATTAAACCCATGTCCAGAATATACCCGGTGTAACAGGTCACATTAAACCCATGTCCAGAATATACCCGGTGTAACAGGTCACATTAAACCCATGTCCAGAATATACCCGGTGTAACAGGTCACATTAAACCCATGTCCAGAATATACCCGGTGTAACAGGTCACATTAAACCCATGTCCAGAATATACCCGGTGTAACAGGTCACATTAAACCCATGTCCAGAATATACCCGGTGTAACAGGTCACATTAAACCCATGTCCAGAATATACCCGGTGTAACAGGTCACATTAAACCCATGTCCAGAATATACCCGGTGTAACAGGTCACATTAAACCCATGTCCAGAATATACCCGGTGTAACAGGTCACATTAAACCCATGTCCAGAATATACCCGGTGTAACAGGTCACATTAAACCCATGTCCAGAATATACCCGGTGTAACAGGTCACATTAAACCCATGTCCAGAATATACCCGGTGTAACAGGTCACATTAAACCCATGTCCAGAATATACCCGGTGTAACAGGTCACATTAAACCCATGTCCAGAATATACCCGGTGTAACAGGTCACATTAAACCCATGTCCAGAATATACCCGGTGTAACAGGTCACATTAAACCCATGTCCAGAATATACCCGGTGTAACAGGTCACATTAAACCCATGTCCAGAATATACCCGGTGTAACAGGTCACATTAAACCCATGTCCAGAATATACCCGGTGTAACAGGTCACATTAAACCCATGTCCAGAATATACCCGGTGTAACAGGTCACATTAAACCCATGTCCAGAATATACCCGGTGTAACAGGTCACATTAAACCCATGTCCAGAATATACCCGGTGTAACAGGTCACATTAAACCCATGTCCAGAATATACCCGGTGTAACAGGTCACATTAAACCCATGTCCAGAATATACCCGGTGTAACAGGTCACATTAAACCCATGTCCAGAATATACCCGGTGTAACAGGTCACATTAAACCCATGTCCAGAATATACCCGGTGTAACAGGTCACATTAAACCCATGTCCAGAATATACCCGGTGTAACAGGTCACATTAAACCCATGTCCAGAATATACCCGGTGTAACAGGTCACATTAAACCCATGTCCAGAATATACCCGGTGTAACAGGTCACATTAAACCCATGTCCAGAATATACCCGGTGTAACAGGTCACATTAAACCCATGTCCAGAATATACCCGGTGTAACAGGTCACATTAAACCCATGTCCAGAATATACCCGGTGTAACAGGTCACATTAAACCCATGTCCAGAATATACCCGTGTAACAGTCACATTAAACCCATGTCCAGAATATACCCGGTGTAACAGGTCACATTAAACCCATGTCCAGAATATACCCGGTGTAACAGGTCACAAAACCCATTCCAAAATACCCGTGTAACAGACATAAACCCAGTCCGTAACAGGTCACATTAAACCCATGTCCAGAATATACCCGGTGTAACAGGTCACATTAAACCCATGTCCAGAATATACCCGGTGTAACAGGTCACATTAAACCCATGTCCAGAATATACCCGGTGTAACAGGTCACATTAAACCCATGTCCAGAATATACCCGGTGTAACAGGTCACATTAAACCCATGTCCAGAATATACCCGGTGTAACAGGTCACATTAAACCCATGTCCAGAATATACCCGGTGTAACAGGTCACATTAAACCCATGTCCAGAATATACCCGGTGTAACAGGTCACATTAAACCCATGTCCAGAATATACCCGGTGTAACAGGTCACATTAAACCCATGTCCAGAATATACCCGGTGTAACAGGTCACATTAAACCCATGTCCAGAATATACCCGGTGTAACAGGTCACATTAAACCCATGTCCAGAATATACCCGGTGTAAACAGGTCACATTAAACCCATGTCCAGAATATACCCTGTGTAACAGGTCACATTAAACCCATGTCCAGAATATACCCGGTGTAACAGGTCACATTAAACCCATGTCCAGAATATACCCGGTGTAACAGGTCACATTAAACCCATGTCCAGAATATACCCGGTGTAACAGGTCACATTAAACCCATGTCCAGAATATACCCGGTGTAACAGGTCACATTAAACCCATGTCCAGAATATACCCGTGTAACAGGTCACATTAAACCCATGTCCAGAATATACCCGGTGTAACAGGTCACATTAAACCCATGTCCAGAATATACCCGGTGTAACAGGTCACATTAAACCCATGTCCAGAATATACCCGGTGTAACATGTCACATTAAACCCATGTCCAGAATATACCCTGTGTAACAGGTCACATTAAACCCATGTCCAGAATATACCCGGTGTAACAGGTCACATTAAACCCATGTCCAGAATATACCCGGTGTAACAGGTCACATTAAACCCATGTCCAGAATATACCCGGTGTAACAGGTCACATTAAACCCATGTCCAGAATATACCCGGTGTAACAGGTCACATTAAACCCATGTCCAGAATATACCCGGTGTAACAGGTCACATTAAACCCATGTCCAGAATATACCCGGTGTAACAGGTCACATTAAACCCATGTCCAGAATATACCCGGTGTAACAGGTCACATTAAACCCATGTCCAGAATATACCCGGTGTAACAGGTCACATTAAACCCATGTCCAGAATATACCCGGTGTAACAGGTCACATTAAACCCATGTCCAGAATATACCCGGTGTAACAGGTCACATTAAACCCATGTCCAGAATATACCCGGTGTAACAGGTCACATTAAACCCATGTCCAGAATATACCCTGTGTAACAGGTCACTTAAACCCATGTCCAGAATATACCCGGTGTAACAAGTCACATTAAATCCCATGTCTAGAATATACCCGGTGTAACAGGTCACATTAAACCCATGTCCAGAATATACCCGGTGTAACAGGTCACATTAAACCCATGTCCAGAATATACCCGGTGTAACAGGTCACATTAAACCCATGTCCAGAATATACCCGGTGTAACAGGTCACATTAAACCCATGTCCAGAATATACCCGGTGTAACAGGTCACATTAAACCCATGTCCAGAATATACCCGGTGTAACAGGTCACATTAAACCCATGTCCAGAATATACCCGGTGTAACAGGTCACATTAAACCCATGTCCAGAATATACCCGGTGTAACAGGTCACATTAAACCCATGTCCAGAATATACCCGGTGTAACAGGTCACATTAAACCCATGTCCAGAATATACCCGGTGTAACAGGTCACATTAAACCCATGTCCAGAATATACCCGGTGTAACAGGTCACATTAAACCCATGTCCAGAATATACCCGGTGTAACAGGTCACATTAAACCCATGTCCAGAATATACCCGGTGTAACAGGTCACATTAAACCCATGTCCAGAATATACCCGGTGTAACAGGTCACATTAAACCCATGTCTAGAATATACCCGGTGTAACAGGTCACATTAAACCCATGTCCAGAATATACCCGGTGTAACAGGTCACATTAAACCCATGTCCAGAATATACCCGGTGTAACATGTCACATTAAACCCATGTCCAGAATATACCCGGTGTAACAGGTCACATTAAACCCATGTCCAGAATATACCCGGTGTAACAGGTCACATTAAACCCATGTCCAGAATATACCCGGTGTAACAGGTCACATTAAACCCATGTCCAGAATATACCCGGTGTAACAGGTCACATTAAACCCATGTCCAGAATATACCCTGTGTAACAGGTCACATTAAACCCATGTCCAGAATATACCCGGTGTAACAGGTCACATTAAACCCATGTCCAGAATATACCCGGTGTAACAGGTCACATTAAACCCATGTCCAGAATATACCCGGTGTAACAGGTCACATTAAACCCATGTCCAGAATATACCCGGTGTAACAGGTCACATTAAACCCATGTCCAGAATATACCCGGTGTAACAGGTCACATTAAACCCATGTCCAGAATATACCCGGTGTAACAGGTCACATTAAACCCATGTCCAGAATATACCCGGTGTAACAGGTCACATTAAACCCATGTCCAGAATATACCCGGTGTAACAGGTCACATTAAACCCATGTCCAGAATATACCCGGTGTAACAGGTCACATTAAACCCATGTCCAGAATATACCCGGTGTAACAGGTCACATTAAACCCATGTCCAGAATATACCCGGTGTAACAGGTCACATTAAACCCATGTCCAGAATATACCCGGTGTAACAGGTCACATTAAACCCATGTCCAGAATATACCCGGTGTAACAGGTCACATTAAACCCATGTCCAGAATATACCCGGTGTAACAGGTCACATTAAACCCATGTCCAGAATATACCCGGTGTAACAGGTCACATTAAACCCATGTCCAGAATATACCCGGTGTAACAGGTCACATTAAACCCATGTCCAGAATATACCCGGTGTAACAGGTCACATTAAACCCATGTCCAGAATATACCCGGTGTAACAGGTCACATTAAACCCATGTCCAGAATATACCCGGTGTAACAGGTCACATTAAACCCATGTCCAGAATATACCCGGTGTAACAGGTCACATTAAACCCATGTCCAGAATATACCCGGTGTAACAGGTCACATTAAACCCATGTCCAGAATATACCCGTGTAACAGGTCACATTAAACCCATGTCCAGAATATACCCGGTGTAACAGGTCACATTAAACCCATGTCCAGAATATACCCGGTGTAACAGGTCACATTAAACCCATGTCCAGAATATACCCGGTGTAACAGGTCACATTAAACCCATGTCCAGAATATACCCGGTGTAACAGGTCACATTAAACCCATGTCCAGAATATACCCGGTGTAACAGGTCACATTAAACCCATGTCCAGAATATACCCGGTGTAACAGGTCACATTAAACCCATGTCCAGAATATACCCGGTGTAACAGGTCACATTAAACCCATGTCCAGAATATACCCGGTGTAACAGGTCACATTAAACCCATGTCCAGAATATACCCGGTGTAACAGGTCACATTAAACCCATGTCCAGAATATACCCGGTGTAACAGGTCACATTAAACCCATGTCCAGAATATACCCGGTGTAACAGGTCACATTAAACCCATGTCCAGAATATACCCGGTGTAACAGGTCACATTAAACCCATGTCCAGAATATACCCGGTGTAACAGGTCACATTAAACCCATGTCCAGAATATACCCGGTGTAACAGGTCACATTAAACCCATGTCCAGAATATACCCGGTGTAACAGGTCACATTAAACCCATGTCCAGAATATACCCGGTGTAACAGGTCACATTAAACCCATGTCCAGAATATACCCGGTGTAACAGGTCACATTAAACCCATGTCCAGAATATACCCGGTGTAACAGGTCACATTAAACCCATGTCCAGAATATACCCGGTGTAACAGGTCACATTAAACCCATGTCCAGAATATACCCGGTGTAACAGGTCACATTAAACCCATGTCCAGAATATACCCGGTGTAACAGGTCACATTAAACCCATGTCCAGAATATACCCGGTGTAACAGGTCACATTAAACCCATGTCCAGAATATACCCGGTGTAACAGGTCACATTAAACCCATGTCCAGAATATACCCGGTGTAACAGGTCACATTAAACCCATGTCCAGAATATACCCGGTGTAACAGGTCACATTAAACCCATGTCCAGAATATACCCGGTGTAACAGGTCACATTAAACCCATGTCCAGAATATACCCGGTGTAACAGGTCACATTAAACCCATGTCCAGAATATACCCGGTGTAACAGGTCACATTAAACCCATGTCCAGAATATACCCGGTGTAACAGGTCACATTAAACCCATGTCCAGAATATACCCGGTGTAACAGGTCACATTAAACCCATGTCCAGAATATACCCGGTGTAACAGGTCACATTAAACCCATGTCCAGAATATACCCGGTGTAACAGGTCACATTAAACCCATGTCCAGAATATACCCGGTGTAACAGGTCACATTAAACCCATGTCCAGAATATACCCGGTGTAACAGGTCACATTAAACCCATGTCCAGAATATACCCGGTGTAACAGGTCACATTAAACCCATGTCCAGAATATACCCGGTGTAACATGTCACATTAAACCCATGTCCAGAATATACCCGGTGTAACAGGTCACATTAAACCCATGTCCAGAATATACCCGGTGTAACAGGTCACATTAAACCCATGTCCAGAATATACCCGGTGTAACAGGTCACATTAAACCCATGTCCAGAATATACCCGGTGTAACAGGTCACATTAAACCCATGTCCAGAATATACCCGGTGTAACAGGTCACATTAAACCCATGTCCAGAATATACCCGGTGTAACAGGTCACATTAAACCCATGTCCAGAATATACCCGGTGTAACAGGTCACATTAAACCCATGTCCAGAATATACCCGGTGTAACAGGTCACATTAAACCCATGTCCAGAATATACCCGGTGTAACAGGTCACATTAAACCCATGTCCAGAATATACCCGGTGTAACAGGTCACATTAAACCCATGTCCAGAATATACCCGGTGTAACAGGTCACATTAAACCCATGTCCAGAATATACCCGGTGTAACAGGTCACATTAAACCCATGTCCAGAATATACCCGGTGTAACAGGTCACATTAAACCCATGTCCAGAATATACCCGGTGTAACAGGTCACATTAAACCCATGTCCAGAATATACCCGGTGTAACAGGTCACATTAAACCCATGTCCAGAATATACCCGGTGTAACAGGTCACATTAAACCCATGTCCAGAATATACCCGGTGTAACAGGTCACATTAAACCCATGTCCAGAATATACCCGGTGTAACAGGTCACATTAAACCCATGTCCAGAATATACCCGGTGTAACAGGTCACATTAAACCCATGTCCAGAATATACCCGGTGTAACAGGTCACATTAAACCCATGTCCAGAATATACCCGGTGTAACAGGTCACATTAAACCCATGTCCAGAATATACCCGGTGTAACAGGTCACATTAAACCCATGTCCAGAATATACCCGGTGTAACAGGTCACATTAAACCCATGTCCAGAATATACCCGGTGTAACAGGTCACATTAAACCCATGTCCAGAATATACCCGGTGTAACAGGTCACATTAAACCCATGTCCAGAATATACCCGGTGTAACAGGTCACATTAAACCCATGTCCAGAATATACCCGGTGTAACAGGTCACATTAAACCCATGTCCAGAATATACCCGGTGTAACAGGTCACATTAAACCCATGTCCAGAATATACCCGGTGTAACAGGTCACATTAAACCCATGTCCAGAATATACCCGGTGTAACAGGTCACATTAAACCCATGTCCAGAATATACCCGGTGTAACAGGTCACATTAAACCCATGTCCAGAATATACCCGGTGTAACAGGTCACATTAAACCCATGTCCAGAATATACCCGGTGTAACAGGTCACATTAAACCCATGTCCAGAATATACCCGGTGTAACAGGTCACATTAAACCCATGTCCAGAATATACCCGGTGTAACAGGTCACATTAAACCCATGTCCAGAATATACCCGGTGTAACAGGTCACATTAAACCCATGTCCAGAATATACCCGGTGTAACAGGTCACATTAAACCCATGTCCAGAATATACCCGGTGTAACAGGTCACATTAAACCCATGTCCAGAATATACCCGGTGTAACAGGTCACATTAAACCCATGTCCAGAATATACCCGGTGTAACAGGTCACATTAAACCCATGTCCAGAATATACCCGGTGTAACAGGTCACATTAAACCCATGTCCAGAATATACCCGGTGTAACAGGTCACATTAAACCCATGTCCAGAATATACCCGGTGTAACAGGTCACATTAAACCCATGTCCAGAATATACCCGGTGTAACAGGTCACATTAAACCCATGTCCAGAATATACCCGGTGTAACAGGTCACATTAAACCCATGTCCAGAATATACCCGGTGTAACAGGTCACATTAAACCCATGTCCAGAATATACCCGGTGTAACAGGTCACATTAAACCCATGTCCAGAATATACCCGGTGTAACAGGTCACATTAAACCCATGTCCAGAATATACCCGGTGTAACAGGTCACATTAAACCCATGTCCAGAATATACCCGGTGTAACAGGTCACATTAAACCCATGTCCAGAATATACCCGGTGTAACAGGTCACATTAAACCCATGTCCAGAATATACCCGGTGTAACAGGTCACATTAAACCCATGTCCAGAATATACCCGGTGTAACAGGTCACATTAAACCCATGTCCAGAATATACCCGGTGTAACAGGTCACATTAAACCCATGTCCAGAATATACCCGGTGTAACAGGTCACATTAAACCCATGTCCAGAATATACCCGGTGTAACAGGTCACATTAAACCCATGTCCAGAATATACCCGGTGTAACAGGTCACATTAAACCCATGTCCAGAATATACCCGGTGTAACAGGTCACATTAAACCCATGTCCAGAATATACCCGGTGTAACAGGTCACATTAAACCCATGTCCAGAATATACCCGGTGTAACAGGTCACATTAAACCCATGTCCAGAATATACCCGGTGTAACAGGTCACATTAAACCCATGTCCAGAATATACCCGGTGTAACAGGTCACATTAAACCCATGTCCAGAATATACCCGTGTAACAGGTCACATTAAACCCATGTCCAGAATATACCCGGTGTAACAGGTCACATTAAACCCATGTCCAGAATATACCCGGTGTAACAGGTCACATTAAACCCATGTCCAGAATATACCCGGTGTAACAGGTCACATTAAACCCATGTCCAGAATATACCCGGTGTAACAGGTCACATTAAACCCATGTCCAGAATATACCCGGTGTAACAGGTCACATTAAACCCATGTCCAGAATATACCCGGTGTAACAGGTCACATTAAACCCATGTCCAGAATATACCCGGTGTAACAGGTCACATTAAACCCATGTCCAGAATATACCCGGTGTAACAGGTCACATTAAACCCATGTCCAGAATATACCCGGTGTAACAGGTCACATTAAACCCATGTCCAGAATATACCCGGTGTAACAGGTCACATTAAACCCATGTCCAGAATATACCCGGTGTAACAGGTCACATTAAACCCATGTCCAGAATATACCCGGTGTAACAGGTCACATTAAACCCATGTCCAGAATATACCCGGTGTAACAGGTCACATTAAACCCATGTCCAGAATATACCCGGTGTAACAGGTCACATTAAACCCATGTCCAGAATATACCCGGTGTAACAGGTCACAGTAAACCCATGTCCAGAATATACCCTGTGTAACAGGTCACTTAAACCCATGTCCAGAATATACCCGGTGTAACAAGTCACATTAAATCCATGTCTAGAATATACCCGGTGTAACAGGTCACATTAAATCCATGTCTAGAATATACCCGGTGTAACAGGTCACATTAAACCCATGTCCAGAATATACCCGGTGTAACAGGTCACCTTAAACCCATGTCCAGAATATACCCGGTGTAACAGGTCACATTAAACCCATGTCCAGAATATACCCGGTGTAACAGGTCACATTAAACCCATGTCCAGAATATACCCGGTGTAACAGGTCACATTAAACGCATGTCCAGAATATACCCGGTGTAACAGGTCACATTAAACCCATGTCTAGAATATACCCGGTGTAACAGGTCACATTAAACCCATGTCCAGAATATACCCGGTGTAACAGGTCACATTAAACCCATGTCCAGAATATACCCGGTGTAACAGGTCACATTAAACCCATGTCCAGAATATACCCGGTGTAACAGGTCACATTAAACGCATGTCCAGAATATACCCGGTGTAACATGTCACATTAAACCCATGTCCAGAATATACCCGGTGTAACAGGTCACATTAAACCCATGTCCAGAATATACCCGGTGTAACAGGTCACATTAAACCCATGTCCAGAATATACCCGGTGTAACAGGTCACATTAAACCCATGTCTAGAATATACCCGGTGTAACAGGCCACATTAAACCCATGTCCAGAATATACCCGGTGTAACAGGTCACATTAAACCCATGTCCAGAATATACCCGGTGTAACATGTCACATTAAACCCATGTCCAGAATATACCCGGTGTAACAGGTCACATTAAACCCATGTCCAGAATAAACCCGGTGTAACAGGTCACATTAAACCCATGTCCAGAATATACCCGGTGTAACAGGTCACATTAAACCCATGTCCAGAATATACCCGGTGTAACATGTCACATTAAACCCATGTCCAGAATATACCCTGTGTAACAGGTCACATTAAACCCATGTCCAGAATATACCCGGTGTAACATGTCACATTAAACCCATGTCCAGAATATACCCGGTGTAACAGGTCACATTAAACCCATGTCCAGAATATACCCGGTGTAACAGGTCACATTAAACCCATGTCCAGAATATACCCGGTGTAACAGGTCACATTAAACCCATGTCCAGAATATACCCGATGTAACAGGTCACATTAAACCGGTGTCCAGAATAAACCCGGTGTAACAGGTCACATTAAACCCATGTCCAGAATATACCCGGTGTTACAGGTCACATTAAACCCATGTCCAGAATATACCCGGTGTAACATGTCACATTAAACCCATATCCAGAATATACACTATGTAACAGGTCACATTAAACCCATGTCTAGAATATACCCAGTGTAACAGGTCACATTAAACCCATGTCCAGAATATACCCGGTGTAACAGGTCACATTAAACCCATGTCCAGAATATACCCGGTGTAACAGGTCACATTAAACCCATGTCCAGAATATACCCGGTGTAACAGGTCACATTAAACCCATGTCCAGAATATACCCGGTGTAACAGGTCACATTAAACCCATGTCCAGAATATACCCGGTGTAACAGGTCACATTAAACCCATGTCCAGAATATACCCGGTGTAACAGGTCACATTAAACCCATGTCCAGAATATACCCGGTGTAACAGGTCACAGTAAACCCATGTCCAGAATATACCCTGTGTAACAGGTCACTTAAACCCATGTCCAGAATATACCCGGTGTAACAAGTCACATTAAATCCATGTCTAGAATATACCCGGTGTAACAGGTCACATTAAACCCATGTCCAGAATATACCCGGTGTAACAGGTCACATTAAACCCATGTCCAGAATATACCCGGTGTAACAGGTCACATTAAACCCATGGCCAGAATATACCCATGTCTAGAATATACCTTGTGTAACAGGTCACATTAAACCCATGTCCAGAATATACCCGGTGTAACAGGTCACATTAAACCCATTTCCAGAATATACCCATGTCTAGAATATACCTTGTGTAACAGGTCACATTAAACCCATGTCCAGAACATACCATACCAAAAGAGTTAAAGTAGCCCAAGTTAAAAGATACCCCGAACTAAGGGCCAGCTTATACCGCTATGATAATATGAACACACAGTTATAAAATGATGAATAACTAACCTTTTAGGCACTCTATTTGTGTGTTAAGTTTTAACGATAAGTTAAAATCTCTAATCAAGAAGGAAATATATTTAATTACAATAAAATACAATAATAAAAGACATCATAATACGATGTCTGATAGGACGGTCACTTTTTATTCAAGGCTACACTCAATACAACTATAGATGAAGTTATTATTTTTAAATTTTATTATTTTAGAGTTGATGCATTCAAAAGATTGTTGTATAAACATGTTGAAACAATGGCATGGCATAATACAATCTTAATAAAACAATACATGCACTTTATTGTTAACCCTTGGATACGAATTAATTATATAGAATAAACATCAGATCGAATGATATATTTCTATTTTCTAAATGTCATTTTGTGGTAATGTTTCAATAAATAAACATAATTCTAATTTTAAAAATTATTTGATTATATTAAATTATAAAGAAATTATTTGTTTCTGCTATTATGTAATGACCCAATAAGTCAAACTATATAAAGCAATAGTCATATATCATCTAATAAGTCAAGCTATATAAAGCAATAGTCATATATCATCTAATAAGTCAAGCTATATAAAGTAATAGTCATATATCATCTAATAAGTCAAGCTATATAAAGCAATAGTCATATATCATCTAATAAGTCGAGCTATATAAAGCAATAGTCATATATCATCTAATAAGTGAAGCTATATAAAGCAATAGTCATATATCATCTAATAAGTCAAGCTATATAAAGTAATAGTCATATATCATCTAATAAGTCGAGCTATATAAAGCAATAGTCATATATCATCTAATAAGTCAAGCTATATAAAGCAATAGTCATATATCATCTAATAAGTCAAGCTATATAAAGTAATAGTCATATATCATCTAATAAGTCAAGCTATATAAAGCAATAGTCATATATCATCTAATAAGTCGAGCTATATAAAGCAATAGTCATATATCATCTAATAAGTCAAACTATATAAAGCAATAGTCATATATCATCTAATAAGTCAAACTATATAAAGCAATAGTCATATATAATCTATTGACATCAATAGTGCTTTGGTCATGTGCCATAATTTAATTTAATCAAATTTTAGTTTATGTGACTTCCTTTCACATCTACAAACACCGTTGCAATTACCTGATTCGATGAATACATGTCAAATGGTAACATTCCTACAGTGTTGCAGCTAATCTAACTAGGTGAATAACTTTTACTATTTGTATGATTTGAATCCTTCAAAACATCATCATTTAAAATACTAAGACTTGTCATATCAATATTGGAAAATGTTCTTGTTGAGACAAAATTCTTAAAACTAGTCATGTGTTTGATTAAATTAAAAAAAAATTACGTTTAATTTCCAAATACGTGTAATGATCATGTCCAGTTATGGATCAGTTTAGAAAAAAATCTCTTAACCAAGTAATGTTAAAACAATGTCTGGACATGAACAAGCTAAGCATAATACTTAACTATTTTAACTATATCTGTGAAATAAATATTTTAGATCCACTCCAATATACAAGTTATCATTATTGTCAGACATGAATCTCATTAAATGAGAAGACAACACATGAACTTATTTTTATTAGTCATACAGCAGATGAAATATATCCAGGTCGTTGATAAAATGTTAGGCGGAATACTTTAATGTTTTACTAATTATATCATGACAAATACATATAGTCACGTGAGCAACAATACACATACAAGGTAAATTAAGTGAATTTTATTTCTCTTCTTATTTTCCTCGTTTCATGAAGCAACTGAAATCCTAAAATATCATAGGGAATTAATATTGTTTGTTAGTATGTGTATGTGTGCGTGTGTGTATGTGTGTATGTGTGTGTGTGTGTCGTTTTCCCGTCGTGATCGCTTAGGGCCTAGGACTGTGATTGTGAACCTATGCCACGCGTGCCATAGACGGCAAGCAGAGCCTCATCAGCCGGCACGCAACTAAAATATTACTTCTTTAATCAAACCACATTGCTGGCACTTTGTGTTGGCATTTTGCAATATATAAGTAGGTTTTAAATGAATTTTGGGCACGTGGCCCCACAAAGGTTCGCAATCACTGGCCTAGGACCATTCTCATCATATAAGACATTTACTTTGTGAGCCT